>VZTN01025140.1:3879-14259 GCA_013400515.1 Erpornis zantholeuca
TATTTCCTTTGTTTTCCTTGACTGACTTGCATCCTGATTTGTACTTTCCCCTACCTTTAACTGGAGGCTTTTCAGTGAGAAAGTTTGGACAGGGACAGTTTATTAAACTGCAGATGAGAGATAGCAAATTACTTGTACTGCAAACTTCAAAGGAAGCTCTAGTGATATTACCTTCACAGTTTGTTCATTCTTTGAGCAAAGCTGCATGATCTTCAAAGCCACTTTCTGCCGTCCTTCATAAGTTAGATGTGATAATTGCCTTTTAATACCTGTAATCTGAGCATTTTATGCAGAGAAGTTTCAAAATTTGAAACAGAAAGGTTAAGAACAACTTCCTCAATTAAATCTGAAATACCTGCTGTTCTTGAATTCTTTTAGTCTCTCATTCAGAGAAATAAAGACTAAGGAATATTGGTGGAGTACAACTATGCAATGTTTTTGAGAAAAAAAAGAACAAAAGCCTAAGATTAGAGCTTCCAGTCTTTCTCAAAGCTCTTGTCACTTTCTGAACATAATAAGAAAAAGGACATCCTCTTAATTTACTTTGCTTAATCTCTGTCCATGTGCCATCATTGACACTAT
The DNA here is from genome assembly GCA_013400515.1 of Erpornis zantholeuca. Classification (NCBI taxonomy): domain Eukaryota; kingdom Metazoa; phylum Chordata; class Aves; order Passeriformes; family Timaliidae; genus Erpornis; species Erpornis zantholeuca. The sequence continues at coordinate 4,462 of VZTN01025140.1, forward strand.
ACAGTACCGATCTTGTAAATTAAATGGAACCATAAGCTAATGAAAAGATATATTAAATCTTATAACAGCTTTCTCTCAAAAAACACTTTTAAGGTAACTCATCTTTAATAGAGATGGGCTGCTTTAGTTTTTAAAATACATATTTTAGCTTTTATCTGCTAGAATATTTTAAAGAACAAACCATAAATAAATAAAAGAGAAACCATTTTATTTTAATAGGAAGTTGTTAAATATACACATTTTTATGCATTAGAAAGAATCAACTTAATCTGTAAAGTGAAGTTGTCTTTCCAAATAAAAAAATCTGTACATACAATATAAGTTTGTCTATTGAGTACCTTTCACTGTAACATGCTGAAGATTATTTAGCAGTATATATTTATAAGTAAGAAATGAAAAGTCTGTGTAAACAAACTACAGTCTGTTTCAAAAACACAACTGAAAATACATTCATAATGAAATACAGATCAGTTCCAAGAAATGAAAGTGTCACCGTTATTGTATATTTTGCCTGTCTGTTTATTTTGATAGTTAAGCTCCAGTGAAGAAGACATGCTGGCTTCTGGTGTGTCTGTGTCAGTTTTGGCAGTGTTTCAATGGGAAGGAAATAAAGATTTTTTGATGCTGAATATGGACTGATAGATATTTAGTATAGATACTAAGATATTCCTCAACAATTCACTTAGAGAATGTGGGGGCAGAAAGCCTTTGAGGATTGTTTGTCTCTATGGTAACTATACTCAGTAAAAGCAAAGAAGATGCAGAGCAAAAGAATATGAGAGATTGGCATATAGGCATTCCCTACAAAAGCCCAAGATTTAAGACTGGGGAAGATTGTTTCCTATCACAGCTGTGATAAGTAAATTAAATTAAGAACAACACTATTAGGTAGGTGGCCACCTCCTCAGAAAGAAAGTTGTTTGCATTTTAATATTTATTTTTAAACCATTGCTGTATTTTCATGTATTTTTCTTGACTATGTTTTTATTTTTTTAAAAAATGTCTTCTCACTGTAAATAACCTCTCTAAGCAGAGTTATTATAATTTTTATCTAATGGCAAAAGTACAGCTGCCATACTTCATCCCTGAGACCAAGTCTGAAACGAACTAAATGCCAGGCAGGCAACATGTTTGTCATAAAATAGTTCAAATAATCGAACCAAAACCAAGTGAAGTTTGGGTAGTCTGATTTTTGGGCTGTCTCTTTTCACTGGGAAAAAATCCTTTTTCTTTAGTTACTTCTTCCCTTTTTCCAGGGGAAAGCTTTTCCAGTTCAGTTAGACATTGGTAATCTATTTAAATGTTCTGTAAGTATGCAATAGTTGCTGCTGGATATGTTTCCTTAATCAAAAGAAACCTTCTGGATAGAGATATTCTGTTGGAATTATCTGCCTGGAGTAGCAAAACAAAGCCGGAACACATTCTGGTCCACCATTTGCTAACTATTGCCTATCAGGAGAGGTAACATGAATTGTAAGTGCATCTGAGAGAAAGGGGATGGGAATGACTATTAAGTGGATTCATTGCCATGTTCAATATTCTGTCTCAGATGATGCCAAATACTCATTTAAATCTCTTGTTCTGCCTGTATATTTCCAAAGTGTCATGACCTACTCAGAACTGAGAGGTTTTTAAAGAGCTGGACTATAAGATGATCTGGTCAAAGCCAGATCCAGCGAGCCCTCATCCCCTCTTCCATGTGTTACTGCTGTGAATAGGGCTGTGCTTCACCAGGCAGCACGTGTGATTTCTGCAGTGTGACCCTACCAGGGATAACACTTGCAAGCAGCAGTTAGTGTAACCTAGTAATGTATCCTTTCCTTCTGTTCTTTAAATCTCTGTTCCTAAGCCAGTCATCATTACATACTGCAGTAGAGCTGCCCAAATTTAAGTAGGTTTTACCTGGCTAAACTTCTGTCTCATTTGGAATATATTACTGCAGAATGCAACATGGTTAATGGTACCATTTGCACAACATCTTTTAATGCACATAAATGCCTATTTAGAATCATGGCAAGAGGCAAAAATGTCATTGCAGGGAATAAGTAAAGTAATGACATATATAGAATGAATGTCTAGTTTAGTAAAATGCAAATGTTTGTAAGAATTTTCAAGGGAAAACATATTTCTAATTCAAGAGAAAACTATTTGAAATCTGCAAGGTGTTTCTGCTTAATGATATGCCCTTTTGCACTTTGATTTATGTTTGGTCTAATAATCAAATAAGAGGAAGCCACTGAAGTGTCAGTCTAATAGGTGGGTTGTTCAAAGCTGTAGAAAAAAAAGGGGGGGACATGCATTAATTATTAGTTGTTATAAAAGATCACAAAAATACTTGTCAAAATGCTTATTTGTTAATAGTTTTGCAGTTCACCTTGGCTCTGCAATGGTATTGCTGAAGCAGGGGCTGACAGCCCTGAGGGCTGACATGGGGTCCTGGGCTGTAGGCAGGTGTGGGGAGCCCCAGGGGCTGGCTGGGGACAGCAAGGCCCAGGGGTTCCCTCAAGTCCCTGAGCCAGCACATGAATTGCTGTAGAGAGCCCAACTTGCTTCAAACCTCAGTTAATCACGTATATAGTTGAGGGAAATGGTGGTATTGAGAGAATAAAAATTTCAGCCTCAAAAGTTGAAGAATAAAATTATTAAAATCACCTAAGTATTTAGAAATTTAGTATATTTCTAGAGGGCTACACATTGTGACACAGACCCTTTAGAAGATGCAGACTTTGCAGTACCCCAAACTCCCATACTACCTTTAAAGTGCTTAGCTTCATGTGTGGACTAAACGGTTGTAGAAATAGGCACAAGTAGCAAACTAGCAAGGGACCAACCTTAGTGGGCCATGAAGGAATTTCAAAAGAAGGCATGTTAGGTATGTTCTTTGTTCTGCAGGCACTCACATATCCCAGCTGATATTGCCACTTCAATGTGATGCTTTGTTGGTAGAATACTAGACAAAAATTAGGTAGCATCTCTACTCTGACCTGTTTTGATCTGTTTCCTGCCAAATATTACTGGTATCTAATCACTGAAATCCAGCTACATTATACACTTTTTGTCTTTTGGCTCTATTTTGAAAAATTAGATGTGTCATTTGCAAATTTCTTTAACAGTCCATATGAGGAGACTGAGAGATACTTGGTTCTGGGAGGAAATATGTTTTCTTAATGAAGAAAATTGTAACAGGGCAATCTAACCTTTCAGAAAAATTGTTTGGATTTTTCAGATTGGGACAAACTCAAAATGAATGTTATGGTGCAGCAATTTGACATAGTGAGCAGTGGCCTGCTTAATGCCAGAGTGTAACCATAAAGCATTGAGGTTTTTGAGGTTTTGTATTTTTGAGAAACTAGTCAAAGCTTTTTACATACAAGGCATTACATAAGACTTTCATTTTCAGTAATACATCTCCTTTGTACATGTAGGAAGTTACATAAGGAAAACCAGTAGTAATGGTCCTTTTTTATGTAAAAGATCAGTAAAAGTTCATTGGAATAGGCTGAGCATGTTGTTACTTGTGTCAAAATCTGTTCTTGCTCTTTCAAACTAAAAACATAACAGGAACAACAAGAGAAGAAGAAAGTTTTAGCGAAGTAGAAAATCATTCCATTCACTGATAAAACTTTTTTTTTTGCATCTTCATTTCTTTCCAGAAAAAATCACAGCATATGCTGTAAGTCCCAGCACACTTACAATAATACCAAAACATTTAATTCACTACTGTCAATTGCTTTTCTGTCTGTTAGCTGACTTCATTTATTAACAGAACACAAAAGAAAAACTGTAAAAAAGAAAAGGAAATCAGAGTTGAAAGTTATATGAGTGCAGGGAATGGGAACAGTGGCAACATCACCACATTGCTGCTGCCAGCAACAAGGTGTTCATGGTGTCATATAGGCACTTGGGTATTATCTTCTAACTGAGATAGAACTTTGTCTCAGGACTTTCAGGGTGTAACAATGTATGAATGGACAGTAATTGCAGCCCTATCTAGTTCCTAACTGGAACCTTTTTTAATGTGTCAATATCAAGTTTTTAATTCAGTATCAGCTGTCAGTATCAAGTCCTTAATTCCATCTGTCTTCTTCTGCAAGAAGTTGTGGTGGAAGAAAGTAATCCCTTGTTTATTTGCTCACAGAGTGTGACAAAACATGTCATATGTTTTGGTATGGTCTTGTCATGTTTACAGTGTGTAGTACCTGTGGCTTTCTTATTTGTATTAATGCATCCTTTCAGTCTCTAACTTCTGCCTGCTTTCTATAAGACAGTATTAGGAAACAGGCTTGGACTGATCTTAAACAACAGACACTACAAAATTTCTGCACATTTCTTAGGGGATTAAAGTATTCTCTCTCTTAATTTCTAAACAAGTGATTATATGCAGACATGGCTTCGTTAAACCCAGAATTTCCTGTGAGAGTTTCCCAGTTCCGGTATTTACAGAGTATGGATAGTCTGTCAAAAGCTCTTCATCATTAAAACATAATTTTTAGATTAAAATATTCTATATTATATTTCTTTGCAGAAAGAGTTATATTTATTTTGAGTGCTTATTTTGAGTATTTAAATAACCATATGCAAATATAGTTCAGCAATTTGACCTCATTTATCTGCTTGGAGAAGCCTCAGTATATACAGTATGAACATAATTAAAATGAGAATTTACAAAGTGTCTTTGTAAACTACTAATATAGTAGTTCATAATTATGGGGAGGAAGAAGCATTAAAAAATATGTCACCATATTTGAGCAGTATGAAAATAGTCCTAAAGCATAATGATAGTTTTTAAATGTAAAACTTTTTAGAGGAGCATGGCCTATTATACATTATTTGATTTTCAGAAATCAAGAAACCCAAGTTTGCAGAGGATGGTTTTCCAGATACAGAAGAAATGCAAATACTTAAAAAGAAGATTAACCTTTTCCGGAATGATTGGAAAACACTGGAATCAGCAATCAAGAAGTCACCTCAAGTTCAGGTTGTTGTTTTAGATATTGCTGAGCAAACACCAGAAAGTCTGCTTAATCAAACTGTGCTGGCTATGGAAAGTAAGTAACACTGTTTATGTGATTGGCACTTAAACTATCAAGAGGGATTTGGGAGAGCTGATGAGATGAGCATATTGGAGAATAGGTTATATTCAGTTTGATAGTACTAATATGAAGAGGGTCAATACTGTGTTCTCTGGGTCAGCTGAAAAGCACAATAGCAGCCTTGAACGACATTGAAGAATGGGAAATATAGATGTAGTTGAAATATATATATATATTATGGCTATGGAAATAGGTCCATAATAGCTCCCTAAACATTCTGAAAGTACATTTCCTCAGTAACTTGTTCTATCTATGCATGCCAGGATACTGGTCTGAGAAATGGACAGATAGTGAAGGTTCACTAATGTACAATATTTATTGGGTTAAGGAGACTTCCACGGTGTGTAATAATCTAGCCTAACCACCTGCACAGACTGTATTTCAAAACTGAATTGTACATTTATTTTTTTAAATTGATATTTCTTTAGCAAATTACATTTCTTCCTTTGTGTGGTCTCTTAGAATTTTGAGCACTGGATAAATAATACTGCATTTTTCCTATCATTACTACAAATCAAGCTTTTTATTAACCAAAACATCTATTGTGCTGGCTCCATAATAAAATAAAATTTAAGTGATGACTCTTCCCAATGAGTAACAGGAAAAAAAACCTGTTGCAAACAGTAATGGTACTCTCTGCACATGTTTGTATTACACTTTTGTAATACATGTTCTCATTGAAAATACCAGTTTACTTCAACAAAAATGACCTGTAGAATTTCCATATTTGGAGGAGGCAATATACTAATTTCTACATCTGGGGAGAACATTTTGTTCTGTGAGTAGAAGAAATGCAAGATACAGTTGGCATTATTTTCTTCCATGTATGCACTTACTTTTAGGGACAAAGAGAATATATTCTGCTATAGCCAAAGGATAACTATTGAAACAGAAAAAATCCCTAACCTTTTCAGAACCATTTCAATATTATGGTTGGATATTATCTGATGAAGACTTAGAGGAGGAAGCACAAGATCTGGCTGCCGAAGCAGAAAATGAGCAAGGGGAAGAGGTAGAGGAAGGTGAAGAAGAGGAAGAGGAAAAAGGAGACGAAGAGGAAGAAGGGGAAGAAGAGGAAGAAGTAAGCATACCGGTGTTATCTATTTATGCTTTTATTGTTACCTCTTTATTTTCAGTTTGAACATAACCTCAGAGAAGTCAGATTTTGCTTGATCCTGATTTTGTTTGATCCAGTTGAAGCCTTCATACAGGATAAATATTAGCATATGCTTCAAGAACACTCACTATACTTCTGTGTTTTGGACAATAGTAGCTTTACTACAGCAAGAAGCTCAAATACCCCATGCTAATAGAGAGAATGACTTTACCTAGTTTTGCCAGATGGCAAAGAGGGGTTTTATTAAAGAAACAAATCTGAACTTTGATTTCTGTCAGCTAACAATGATTCTGTGAGCCACTGTGTAAACATCAGAAGATGCATAGTCGTAATGGGAAATCCCCTATTCCATCTCAGCTATTGATAATTTTCACACACCCACTTTAATGAAATTAGAAGTCTAGCTTTGCCTTTCTGTTTTCATCCTATATTGGAAGATTCCTGTCTCTAAATTTAACAGTACAGACTATCCATAGACTGTACTAGATTTTACTGGATAAGTAATCTGATTTCATAACACTGGCTCTCATTGTATTTTCTGAAGAGGTCTACATTTAAACAGAAAATCAGTTTCAAGAACACAGTAGGAAAAGATTTTATCATAGATACTTCTACCCTAATTTTCATCCTGAATGGCTAACTATGATATTTATGATGTTTTGAATTTAATTATTTTCTCAGTAATGCTCTTGGATAGTTTGGTTTCTGACTCAAAATCTAAAACGTGTGTATTTTCATAGATTATTTTCAGCTTATAAAATGTTTTGAGAATACCATCCTCATTCAATCTTCAGTAATGGCATAATAACTTGGCACTATTTAATCTGATCTACTTAATCTAAGTAAACTCCTGAATTCGTAGAGTTTTTTTTAAATTTCATATTTTAAGGATGAAGAAACAATTAAGCAAAAGAAAAGGCACATGGGAGACACAAAACACTTTTGTCCAGTCAGTCTGAAAGAGAACTTTATCCTCTACCCTGGACTCCAGGAACATGCAGTTAAATATAAAGAAAAGATTTATTACTTTTCAACTTCTGACAACAGAGATAAATTTTTGAAGAACCCTGAGGACTATGTGGCTCACAAAGAACCATTACAAGTGAGAATCTTAAAAATTACTTAAAGCAGAGAATAGTGGATGAAGATAACTATTTTCCATTCCCATTTATATTTGTTTATTATTGCTAGTTTTTTTCTAGGTAACAATATATTAGGCAAGTCCTTGAAGCAAATAAAACACATGGCTTCCATAGTGAATTTTTAATGTAAATTTAAATTAACACATTGAATTAATGATGCAAATACAGAAGAAAAGAGGAAGATTATAAAGACTTATGATAATCTTAAAATGTGTTTAACAAATGACACATATTGGGGGTTTTATGGGGTTTTTTAAGTGGAAAAAGGGTAAAAGAACTGAAGATTTACCAGAATTGTCTAATGAAGTTTCATTTTTACCTGATGATAGTAGGGTAGTAGATTTCTTTGGTGTTTCCAGAGAGCAGGCAGTTTAGTTAGAACAGCAATAGGAAGGCTGGAAAAATTAAAATACAAAATTATGTGACTGTTTTTAATGGAATTTTTATAATGATATTTTTGAAGTGAAAAACAGTAGGGGGTGCACTGTATACTCTAAAATCTTACAGAATATTCCATTTTTTTCTTATAGGCTCCTCCTTTACGGGTGTGTTTACTTGGGATTCATGGAGCAGGTAAAAGTACTTGTGCACGACTGATAGCTGACAAACTAGGCATTTTCCATATTCAGTTTGAAGAATATCTACAGGAATTAATTTTACCCAAAACTAAAAAGAAAGTTGAGCCCTCTTCTAATGAAGACCGTGATGATGATGATTATAAAATACCAGAGGAACTGGAAGACTTGTCTCAGACCACGACTAAACCTGAAACAGAAAAAAGCGAACAGGTAATAATGATCTTTTTTATGTCCATACACCAAATAATCATTTTCAGGCCAGAATAGAAATGCCCTATAAAATTGTAAAAATTGTAAAATGATGTTAAATTAAATACTTGATGAAATTTGAAAATAATAGTTTTTGACAATGTTTTCTTATAAATATCACAAACATTCTTCAAAACATTTTCAAGACTAATATACAGGTTTTTTCTAAGTAGTAGAGATAGATGCTAAATGGCCAATGGAAGACCAGCTGAGGGGAAACAAAATGTCAGGGTCAGAATAATAATGGGAAAGTATGGTTTCCTTTAAGTGTTTATAATATGCAGGTTCAGTCAAGTGCATGTGTTCCAATTGCACTGGACTTTAAAAATGTTCACTACCTGTGCTCTTTGCACTCTCTTGGAGCAAAAGGATAGAATGCCTCTACCAGCTCTTTGGTCTGATCATCCCTCATAAAAAATCAGAAATATTCAGCATTAATAACAGGGTAGGCTAGTATTTTTTTTAATGCAATAGTTTTCATAACCTGGATGTAAGTGTTTCTTTGCCTATTAGCAGCAGTTTCAAACCAGAAAAATAAAACAACTCCTGGGTAGCATGAAATATGCCTTGCAGCTTAGCTAAAAAACTGTTTCAAATAGTATATTCATGAAATTGGTAGAATAATTAATGAATTGTAATTTTCAGAAAATCTGTTATTTTTCTTAATCAGATTGACTACTGGCTTGAAATCCTTATAAATACACATTCTAGGACTCTATGTATTACAGCATGCAATTTCTCTGAAGAAGGAACTTTTACATAAATGTTTATTGGGGAGAGTATTTTCTATTTTCTTTTATTGGGCAGGGATATATTGGGAGAAAAAAATCCGCAAGGTTTTAATGCAAATGAATTCTTTAGATAGCAATGGATATGCTAAAATCCTTCATTGTGTGGAGAAGTCTCAACACAGGTACACAGCATATGAATCTTTCAAAAATACGTACTACAAAGAAACTGAAAATCTACCTCTTGCACAATAGAAATAAGGATTTATCCAACACTCAAAGATTCAGGAAGAAAAAAGTTTCTGCATTATATTTTAAGACCCTTTTTTTTAGTGTGTGCTCCTGATATCTGCCAAGTTCCCTCAAGTTACTAGTCATCAAAGATCTTCAAGCACTTCCTACTACAAGATTTAAGGAAGCATGCAGGAGAGGCAGCAAGCTGCAGAGGAGGATGCATTCAGAAACAACACTCAGGCACATTAGGAAGATGAGCACTCAACAGAAGTGGAAACTAGTGAGAGATCTGGAAGGTTGCAAGAAGAATTTATGCAGTACAACAACAGCAGCAAAAGATCTAGAAAATATGAGTCTGACACTGAAACATGGTCTTTGCAAGTACAGTCTGATCTGTGGCCTAGAGGGTTCCATGTCTAATGGGAAAGCCTGGGTAGAAATTGGTATTACTACTCAAAACAGAATAGGATCGAATTTGAGATAATTTATGTAAACTGGACATATACAGGTCAATGGGGTGCACTTGCAGGTGCTGATGAAGCTGCCAAAGGTGCATTCAAGGCCACTCTACTGTCCTGGAAAGTTGAGCAGGTCCCTGATAACTGGAAGGTAGTGTTCTGATGAAATAATACAAGAGCAGGTAATATTGGAAGCAAA
>VZTN01025143.1:0-12893 GCA_013400515.1 Erpornis zantholeuca
TTCCTCTTTTTTGTACCTGCAAGGAACATTAGAAGCTGTGGTGAAGGGCAGAGTTACCACCACCACCACCACATCAGTTTTAAGAAGCCAACAGCCACTGATCAGAAAAGATATTAAATTCTTCCTTAGATAAAATAATTTTTGATAAGTTTAGTTTTACGTGATGGTACAAATCTTGAGTGTCCTTCTCAGCTCTGGCAAGAACTACCTCCTATGAAAAATATGCACATTTTAACTTGTACTATCTTGTTTCTTCCAGATTGCACTACATAGTAAAATATTGAATATATAAAAATTACTCATCTCCCTCATCAAGTGACAAAAGCCAGTCATTTTCAATTACTGACCAAGAAAAAAAAAGAAAGACCACTGTTGATTTAAGTATAAAATCACTCATTCTTGGATCTTTCTGTCTCAGCCTTGGCTTCTCTACAGTTAAAATTTATAAAACAAAACATATACAGCACCACTTGTGTGTCTCGTGAGAGCTGGCAGGCAGGGACTGCAGAGGATCAAGCAAAAGGCAAGTCCCGCCGGAATAGCATCACTGCAAAACCTTAGATCTCAGGTCTCGCACACAAACTCACAATTAGCAGAATGATACATACATACTTATTTCATAAAATAAAAGGTTGCTTCAATAACTAGATGCCAAAACCACTACGAAATTAGAGAAGGAAATCTAATCAATAGTAGGTCCAGCAGGAGACTGTGTTCTATCCTTGGATCTGCTGGCAGGCGTGCTGGTTGCATACAGATTAGCTGATAGACGGCTGATTCAATAGACTGGTAGCAAACACATGCTTTGCTAGAGATGACTTTTTAAGTCATCATACATCAAACAGACAGTGTCAGCCTTTGAGGATAAACCAGTGATGGCTTGTTGTGCTCTTTGAACTGCCTCAGAGACCCAGAGACTAAAAAAGTGCCTGAATGTTTCCCTGAATCCACTGGGAGGATTGAAAGCTTCAAAGAGTAACACTATCACATCCAAGGGGAAATGCATTGATTGAAGGAACCAGTGTGAAATAGTCTTTTATAATTACCAGAATGCTGGAATCGACTGGTGTTTTGCTGAGCTATATTTTATCTTTATTGGATTAACTGTGACACAGTAGGTTATGTCAAAGGGAATCTGCATGAATATTAAAAGTAAATGTGGTGTGAATAATAGATAACTTACATTAGATGCAACAGCATGCAGCAATTTTTATTCACCTATGTAATTAGATTAAAACAAATCTGCTGAATAAAGTATATTGTCTTATTATAATCCAAAATCAAAAGTATCAAGAAGTTATGAAATGGGGATAATTGCTGCTCTTTATAAGATGCATGTGATTAGTCACATACACACATGACAGGGAAAAATTTTGAGAAGAGTTCTAGAGAAAATGGTTTGGTAATGAGCAGAAAACCATTTCAGTCTCAAATTGTTAGTAAGTGTATCACATATCTACTTAGAACTTTGGTAGCAGGTATATGCTGTTTAGTTAAAAAAAGTAATTGAGGGGAAATGTCAGGAACAGAAAATATGTAAGGCAGATGAGCTTAATGCTGGGATCGTACATTAAATCCTTCTGGTCATTTTAAAAATGTATACTCAACATTGGGCCTTCCAATTTCCTAAAAGATCAGTTGTATGTTCTTTAACACAAGGACTGGGTTTTTTTGTATGCCACACAAATATATATTGGTTTGGAATTTTTAGCAGAGCGTTCAATTTTTGCAAAGCTGAGCAAATGAAAATATGAATTTCAATTATATTTGTAGAATCACAGAGTAATTTAGTCTGGAAGGGACCTCCAGAGGTCATTAGACAAAGCTCTTGCTCAAAGCAGATCTAATTAGATCAGGCTGCTCTGGGACATGCCTGGTGGAGTCTCAAAAAAACCAAGGACAGATATTCCACACTCTTTGTTCCCTTATTCCAAGATTTGATAATCCTCATGAAAAAACCTAAATCAACAAACAAACCAAAAACCACCTCCTTAACTTGCATAAATATTAATTTTCCTCAATATAAATTATGCCTGTTTCCTCTGCCAGCATGAACCTCCTAGGAGAGTCTGGCTTCATCTTCTCTCTATCCTTACATTACATAATTACAAGACAGCAACAAGGTCTCCCCTCTGCTTTCTCTTTTCTGAGCTAACAGACAGTTCTCTCTTCCTGTGCTTTCTGCTCAAGGTCACTAATCTTGATAATCCTTCACTGGACTTGCTTAACTGTGTCAATATTCTTCTTGTACTGGGGATCCCAACACTTGACAGAGTATTGTGCATTTGGCCTCACAAGTGACAAAAAAAGGCTCACTTCTCCAGACCTGTTAGCTGCAGTTGTCCAGTACAGATTCTCTGTGGGATTCTCTGACTCATGTTCAGCTTATTGTCCGCTAGCACCCTAAGGTCCTTTCCTGTAGAACTGCTCCCTGACAACTGGACCTCAGCCTGCAATGTTGCATGTATTTATTCCATTGCAGATGCAGGCTTTGCAATCATGTTAAACTTTTTGAGAGGCTTACCAGTCCATCTCTCCAGTCTGTCTGGGTTTCTCTGATTTGGGGCCCTGCCCTCCAGTGTGCTAACCACTAAAGAAAATCTAGTTTTGTCCGAAAACTTGCTGAGGTTGCATTCCATCTTATCATGCAAGACATTAATGAAGACATTGAAGTTTTGCTCCCAGTATAGATCCCTGAGGGATGTCACTAGTTTCTGGCTGCTAGATGGACTTGTCACTGCTATAAACTCTTTGATTTTAGCAGTCCAATCAATTTTCTGATCAACTATTATTCATTTGACCATCTTCTGTCTCACCAAGTTAGTGATAGTGAAACTGGGAGACTGTCAAAAGACTTGGAAATCAAAATATCTAACACCCACTGCCTTGTTCGAAGTACCAGTCCACTGTAGGAAGCACTCAGGTTGTTCAGCCTTTATTTATCTTTGGTAAAATCATGTTGGCATATGAAAATTATCCTCTTGATTCTCAAGTGTTCAGGAATTACTTCTCAGAGGAGTTGTGCCTCAGCCTTTTCCAGGCTGCTTGTAGTTGTCTGGATCCAGCCTCTTGCCTTTCTTGAAGGTGGTTGCAACATTTACCTTCTTTCAGCCACTAGGAACATCTCCTCAGAGGGTTGATTTTTCTTCTCTCTTTTTTTTTTTCTTTTTCTCTTTTTTTCTTTTTCTTTTTCTTTTTCTTTTTCTTTTTCTTTTTCTTTTTCTTTTTCTTTTTCTTTTTCATCTGATATCAGCTAGTTCCTTCAACACCCTCAAGTGCTTCACACCTCACCCCATGGGCTGTATATCTCTATTTAACTTAAGTGTTCCTTAACTTGCTTCACTCCCACAGACTTTGCTAGTAGACTTAGGAATCTGGGAGGCAGGCTGGATAGGTCTTAGCAGTAAAACTGAGAAAAGTATTGAAGCCTTACATTGAGAAAGAAGGGCCTATCTGCTACGAAAATTCCAGCTACTTTTTAACAAATTCTAGCTATTTTTTAACATATGCATATATGCACACATACAGACATGGACTGCCTGTGAAAAAGCCACTTTTAAGGAGTGTCTGCTCAGTACAGTCTTAGCTGTGTGTCTAATGCTCTAGATTTTGTAGAAATCTCTCAAATATCTCAAAGTTGTGGCAGGGTTTTATTTTGTTTTTATTCAAATCACCTTTTTCCCTACATGATAGTAGTTAAAGATGAACTCAGTCTTATTTTACCTTTAAATAGGTCAGTATATGCTGAATAAGTCCCTTTCGTTTTCACACTTTATCGATCAAATCAATCTATTCACTAACTGTTGAGGAGCTAACATTGCATAGCTGCTGAGGCAAACTCATTTTTGACAATGGTGCATTTAAAGTCAATGAACACAGTCCACACAGACCAAACATAGCCCATAGGTTTTTTCCAACACCATTTGCATCACGTCACACTTAGAATGATTCAAGTTTGACATTTTAGCTGCTAAATGAGCCATGAAGGTGTATCACAGGCAACCATTTTTCTTACAGATTGTAAAACAAAGAAGAAACATTCCCTCTCACCTACAAAGCTACCACTGGGAAAAAAAGGAAAAACATTTTATGTCATTTCCCCTTCACCTAAAAGAGCTGACCTATGTTTAAAAATTTGATTGTAAGGTTTTTTTACTGTGGGGGTGGCAAGGCACCAGAACATGTTGCCCGAACATGTTGCCCCATCCCTGGAAGTATTCAAGGCCTGGCTGGACAGAGCTCTGAGCAATCTGGTGTGGTAGAAGAGGGCCCTGTCCATGGCAGGGGCCTACTGGAACTAAATGATCTTAAAGGTCCCTTCCAGCCCAGGCTATTCTGCGATTCTATTTCAGTGACTCTATGATTTGCATTTGACATGTCTAGTGCCATTTTTAAATACATGCAGAACTCTCAAGAAGGCACAAAAGAGGCAACAAGCACCCAAACTGTCAATAGCAATATGACTAAACATACCCAAAAATTGTGTCTGCCGGTCCCACTTCTTACAGGCACTTCTAAATGAGGTACAGCATCCAAATAGAATACATTAATCCCATTTGAAAACAAATGGACTTATTGTTAACAAATTAACAACAAATATTGTTGTTAACTAATATTTTGAAGAAGTACAGTTTATTTAGCAATGTTTTGACCACAGTCATGCTTGACCATCCTGACAAGATGGGCACTTGTAGGACAAATCAGCCATAGAATTGGTGCTGCTGACAGGGGTTTGGGATCTATGACCAGTTGAGCAAAACTATTGTCACCAGTGCAATGGTGGACATCAAAAGATGGCTTTAAACTAAGAATGGCAGTGAAGGAGAGGGTAACTAGCAATCCTGTAAGGGAGTAACCAATAGTTGGCCAAGCAAAGTTCATAGGACGATGTGACAGAAAAGGATCAAAAAATCAACAAAACTAGGGCTTTTTGTATGTAACCCAGGAAGTCCCTGCAAGGCACCAGTATGGAAAAATCTCCATAACTCTCCCCAGACATTTAACATGCTGGGATGTCTCTTTGAAGTGTCAATATACTAACACATATGGTGTGCGGAATAAATGTAACAAATAAAGACTGTGCATTTGCAGAGCTGTGGGAAATGCAAAAGCGAGAAGGCTCTCAGATTATGTGGGAAAAAGCAGGTGTCAGAAATAAAGCAAAGATTTTAGGTCCAGCCGCAGCTACAAAAGTCTGAAGTTCGAAGTAGATACAGTTATCTAGACAGCAAGGACAGTAAAACCAGGGCTGGTGTCTCTAGGCTTGGCTCAGAGAAGTCTTGAAGCTGCAGCAGATGTGCTTAGCAAGGATACTGAAGTTTTAAGCTTAATAAAGGCATATTGTGCATTAATACAAGACATATAAGCAAGCATTGTCTGTAACACGTGTGTGTGTGCTTTTTAGTGGCTGGTTAGAACACTTGTCTGTAAACTTTAGAAACTTGCTATTGGCTGCAAAGCTTATAAGAATGCTCTGTGACTAAGAAACTTTAAGATGTCAGCAGACGTGAGCCGTGTACCTTCTCTTGTGCACAGGAGACGGATGCCTGAATAAAAAAATAAAAAGCTCATGGAATGCCTGCCTGAGTCCCTGTCCTGTTGACAAAGGTTTCTCCAACACAGAGCTACATGGTTACTGAGATCATGGAGATGTGATGGGATGTTTTCTATCACCGGAGTCTTGAAATGGAGGGATATAGGCTTTTTAAGAAGGACAGGATGGGATGGAAAGGAGGAGGAGGTGCCTTTTACATGAGAGACCAACTACAGAGCATGGAGCTCTGCCTAGGGATGAATGAGTAACAAAATGAGACATTAAAGGTTAGGATTAAAGAGAGTACAGGCAAAAGCGACATTATAGTGGGTGTCTGCTATAGGTTTCGTCACCAGGAAGTGAATAAGCCCTTCTGCAGACAGTAGTAGTCTCACATTCACAGAGCCTAGTCCTCTTAGGGGACATCAACCACTGCCCCACTGCTGGGGGACAAGACAGCAGGACAGTATCAGTCTAGAAGGTTCCTAAGAGCATTCATGATCACTTCCTGCTCCAAGTGGTACAAGAGCTGATGAGGAAAGGTGTTCTGTTGCACTTCATATTCATCAACGAGGAGGAGTTCATTGGGGATGTGAAGGTCAAAGGCAGCCTTGACTACAGGGACTATGCAGAATTTAAGATCCCTAAGGCAGGGAAAAGTGTACAAAGAAAGACTGCAACCCTGTACTTCAGCAGAAAAGACTTTGACCTCTTTGAAGTTCTGCTTGGAAGAGTTCCCTGGGATAAGATGATGAAGTTAAGGGAATCCCAAGAAAGCTGGTTAATATTCAAAGCTCTCCTTCTCTAAGCTCAAGAGCAGTCCGTTCCAACAGGAATGAATGAAATCTGACAAAAATGCAAGGATGCCTGCATGGATGAAAAAACCATCTCAGACACAAAAAGGAAGTATACAGAAGGTGGAAGGAACAAAAAGTAACCTGGGAGAAATAAAGATGAAGTTAGGAAAGCTCAAGTCCAAATGGAACTGAATTTGTTAGGATGTCAAAGACATAAAGAGAAGGGCTGATATAAGTATATAGGAAACAAAGGAAGATTAGGAAAACATTGGGCCATTGCTCTCCATGACTGGTGACCAGGTGACACAACACATGGAAAAAGGCTGGCTTGTCTTGTGGTGACCTTATCGCCCAGATATGAATCCTGTGCCTTTCTGGGCCTTTAAACTGAGCCCGAGAGGGGAGAGAAAGGAAAAAGAGCCAGACAATTTTTTTCAAAGTAGTTTTGTGATCCAAGGTCACTCTGGCTACTCCTCTCTTCATTCTTCTGCTGTGGGGAGATAGCTGCTGCTGCAGAGAGGATAAGGAAGCATCCTTCTTGTTTTTCCAGTCAGTTTTTCAGCTCTGTTTCTTCAGAGAGAGATGGAGAGTTAAACTTTGTTGTCCTGGGACTTTGATTTTCCCTTCTTCTCTTCTGGACTGTTCAATAATACCAGAACTCATTGGGAAAACCTTCCACCAAAGCCTGGAGGGGGCCTGCACTGAAACCCCAGCTCTGAGGAGGAGGAGAGAGAGCACCTGTCTGAAACCAGGACAGGTACTGAACACCTTCGTCATGTTAGTCTTAACTAGCAAAACTGATTTTCAGGAGTCCCAAGCCCCAGAGACCTGAGGGTTAATTTGGAGCTAGGAAGACCTGTCCCTGGTGCAGTAGGATCAGGTTAGGAAATACTTAAGACTGGACATGCCTAAACCCATGGGATTGGAGAGTTGTACTCATAAGAACTTGGAAAGCTGACTGATGCTACTTTGAGGTCACTCTGAATATCTTTCAACAAGCAGCTGGGAGGGGTGCCTGAAGACTTGAGAAAAGCAAAGGTCAATCCTGTCTTCAAGAACAGCAAGGGAGATCCATGGAAACACAATCTAGTCAGCCTCACCTTAACCCACAGCAAAGTAATGAAACAGCTCATCCTGGAAACCATTCCCAGGCACACGAATGAGAAGGTGCTAATCACTAATAGAATATATTAATAGAGGAGATTTCATCCTTGACCAACTTCATAAAGTTCTACTATGAAATGACAGCTTGGTAGATGGGTGGAGGGGAGACCAGTGAACATTGTCTACATTAACCATTAATATGTATAAATACCTGAATGGAAGGTACAAAGAACACAGTGCTGTCCAGTGAACATGACAAATGGGCACAGACTGAAACATTGATGGTTCCTCCTGAATATCAGGGAACAAGGTTTTACTGTGATGGTAACTGAGCACTGGCACAGGTTTCCCAGTGAGGTTTTGGAGTCTCTGTTGCTGGAGCTACTCAAAAGCCTTCTTGACACCCTCATGGGAAACTGGCTCCATACAGTTCTGCTTGAGCAGGGGTTTGGTCCAGATGACCTCCAAAGGTCTCTTCCAACCTCAATCACTCTGTGATTGTGTCATAATTTTTTATGATGAAATTATTGCCTTGGTAGACAAAAGGAGGGAAGCACATTTCCTACTTAGACTTCAGTGCTCTGTCTCCCATAAAATCCTCATTGAGAAGCAATGAAATATCAGCTGAATGAGCAGACAGTGAGTAGATAGAAAACTGGCTGAACAACTGTGTCCAAAGATTTGTGATCAGTGGCATGAAATCTTGATGGAGACTAGTAACTACAAAAGCAGCACTGGGTCAGTAGTGCTTCCAATTCTGTTTCACATCTTAATTAAAGATCTGGATTATGGGACAGAAGGTACCCTCAGCAAGTTTATCAGTGACACAAAACAGTGAGGAGTGGATGATATGCCAGAGTACCATGAATTCTACCATCCCGAAGGACCGTGTCAGACTCGACAAAGAGACTGACAGAAAACTCTTTTAAGTTTAACAAAGTGCAAAGTCCTGCCTGTAGGGAGGAGAAACCCCCTGCAGTGTATGGTGCCAGACAAATGCAGACAGCAAGTTGAACAATAGGCAACAAGTCCATCCAGCAAAGAACACCAGGGATATGCTGGAGTGAGGTGCCTAAGTCTTGCCAACAGGTCAGTGGACACAATCCTTCCTCTCTCTGATGAGGTCACTGCTGGAGCACTGCATTTGATTTAGAGCTCAGTACTACAAGAGAGAAAAGGAGTTTTTACAGAGTCCAGCAAAGGGCCCTGGAAGAGACTAGAGCATAGGAGGAAAGACTGGGCAAGCAGGGACTGTCTAGCCAGAAGAACATTCAGGGAAGGATCTCATTAAGGCTTCCAAATAGCCAAAGGGACAGTGTAAAGAAGACAGGCTCTTTCCAGTGGCACACAGTGACAGGGTTTGAGGAAAAGGACATAAACAGCTGGTGCTTCCTCAACACAATGAGAGGTTTTACAGGTTGTCTAGAGAACTGGCAGACAATACATCCACGGAGACCTTCAAAATCCACCTGGGCAAAGTATCGGGAAAGCTGTACAGAGCAATGAGGTCACCTCTCAGCCTCCTTCTCTCCAAACTGGACAAACCCAGAGCCCTCAGGGGCTCCTCACAGGATGTGCCCTCCAGCCATCAAGGATTCAAGGACCTTCCCATCCTTCTCAAACTGTGGGGCCCAGCTTTACAGCATCCCAGGGGCAGAATCTGGTATTTTTCTGGTTATTGAATTTCATGCCACAGATGATTGCCCAAGGTTCCAATCTATTCAGATGCCTCTGCAAGGCTCTTGTCCCTCAAGAGAGAAAACAGTATGTCTCAGTTTGGTACCATCAGTAAACTTGATAATGTGTACTCAACTTCTTCATCCTGATCATTTACGAAATTATTGAACAGAACTGGCCCTAGAATTTAACACTGAGGAACGTGGCTAGTGACTTTTCACCAACCAGTTTTAGCCCCATGTGCTACAACCCCTGAAGCCCTGCTGTTCAGCCAATTCTTCAGACAGTACACTGCATACCTGCTCATCTCACAACTATATAACTTGTCCAGAAGGATACTGTGACAGACAGTATCAAAAGCCTTCCTAAAGTCCAAAAAAACTACATCACCTCTCCTTCATCCACTCTGTAGGTGACCTTATCATAGGGGAATATTGAATTAATAAAAGAGGACTTTCCTTTTCTGAACCTGTGCTGGCTGTGTCTGATGATCGCCTTAATGTCTGAATGTGTTGAATAGCACCTATATGACATTCCCTGTTGCTGTTTGCTGGCTTTTCTGTAGAGTGTCAAGCTGCAAGCAGTGCCAAAGAGCGTTTCTGCCCAGCTCGGGTTGGCCCCTTGTGTTCCCAACCTTCCCTCTGAAGGCACAGTCACAGCCTGGTTCCATCCCTTGTGTTCCAAACCTTCCCTCTGAAGGCACAGTCACAGCCTGGTTCCATCCCTTGTGTTCCAAACCTTCCCTCTGAAGGCACAGTCACAGCCTGGGTCAGTCCCTAGTGTTCCAAACCTTCCCTCTGAAGGCACAGTCACAGCCTNGTGTTCCAAACCTTCCCTCTGAAGGCACAGTCACAGCCTGGGTCCATCCCTTGTGTTCCAAACCTTCCCTCTGAAGGCACAGTCACAGCCTGGATCCATCCCTTGTGTTCCAAACCTTCCCTCTGAAGGCACAGTCACAGCCTTCACTGCCAGGGAACCTCAGGGCCAGCTCTGGCATCTTTGCTCTTCACAACAAGGCAGCAATAAAGGAGATGAGAAGAGGTCTCCTCATGGGAGCATGGAAGATCTTTATTCACATGGTAGCATGCAGGTCTCCAGAGGCAAAAGACCCAGAAAAGCAAAGAGTCTGAAGTTTTATCGGGACAAGGGGGGGTGGAGCTGGGGTCCCTCGGAGACCAGTAGGAGAAGCCTGAGGGAGTGGCCAGGACTAGCGGGGAAGGGGGGAAAAAGAGGGTGGGGGGAGACCACATTTCCCCAGAAAATTTCCACATACTGAGAGTAAACTAAGAGGTTGTAGCTTCCTGAGATTTTCTTCATACTCTTATAAATTGCAGTTATATTGGCTAGCTTCAAGTCAATAGGGACCTCCCCAAAATCCTAAATCTTTGACAGATGTTCCTGATTTAACATCTACAGACTCTTTCAGTACTCTCAGACGAATCATACCAGACCCCATAGACTTATAAACATTCAACTGATCTAACATTCCTCACAATTTCAATGTTCACAAACGTCCTCTGACTCAGAGGAATGAGCAGTCCAAAGTCTATTTTTAATACTAAAGGCTGAAGAAAAAAGGCATTCAATGCCTTTGTTTTTCCTTCATCATCACTTGCTAGATGATCACCTTCAACAAACATTGGTCCAATATTTCCTGTAGTCATCTGTTGCTATTTACCTACTTGAAGCCTTTCTCATTGTCTGAAACAGCACTGGACAGTTTCATCCCTAGTTGAACTTTCTTCTTTCATGTTTGCTCTCTGCATTTAGGAGCCACAGCTCTGTCCCGCAAAACTGACTTTACTTCCAGAGATCACACAATATTTTTTTCCTTCATGAGGAGTTTCTGTTCAGCCAATCTGACCTTCTGCCCCATTTGCATAGTGGCATTGCTTGCTCCTGTGCTTTTAAGAGGTGGTTCTTAAAGACTGACCTGTACTGATGGACACCATAACCCTCAGATCCCTGGGGGACACTGCTAACTAGCTCCCTAAGTAACTTAATGTTTGCTCTCTTAAAATTCTGGCTAGCAACTCTACTGAACTTTTTTGTCATTACACCAAAAATTCTAAACTCAAGTATTTTGTGAGCACTGTGGCTGAGACAGCAGCTTTAACCTTACGTGTGCCAAGAGTGCTTTTCTATACACCAACAACCAGTCTAGGAGAGCTTCTTTCCTAGCCAGCTCATTGAGTGGTTGTGACAAAAAATTACCTTCAATATAACTCAGAAATTTCCCATACTTGATTGTCACAGCAGTATGTTATTCTATTGATGTCTGAGATGTTAAGAAACCTCAGAAAATACTGCTCTCAAAAGCAGTGTTTGCTGCTCCTCAGCTTCAGTGACAGGCTTCCGTGCATTGGTACATGAGGAGTCATAAAGCACTTGAAAAGAATCCACTGCAAATGCAAATTATTCTAGTTTCAGTCATACCAATGAAGCTGTGCCTATTTAGAACAGGCATGAAGCTGGCCCACTTTGTAAAATAAATAAATAAATAATAAAAACTAAATAGCAAACTGAAACTCTTTGCAAGGAAATTTCCAGCTCAGCGCAGATTTTTTTTTTCATGGGAGTTATAAACCCTTGAAAGTAGCAGGTTTATAATGGAAATGCTGACACGACTTTAACTATAGCATTGCAAATGGCGATGCTATAATTAAGCTTCGATCTTCTTTGGAAAAAAGGAAGAGGGAGGTTATTGTTCAATGGACTGCTCTGTCATTTGCTGCAGCGATTCTTAATTGTGTCTCATTACTGCAAGATGATCATTACTCTACTTGTCTATCTGATTTAGAGACCACTAAAAGTGTCTTGTAACAAGCAGCCGTCTCCTATGCAACAGTCCTTTGGCTCTCACCCTCATTACTCAGAATCTGTCCAATTATTTGTCATTAAAGTAATAAAAAGGACTGCAGCAGAAAATGTGGGAGGTAATTGTTGGAGGCCTGCCGAGGAAAAAAATGAGAACTGTTTTCAAGGCACTGGGAAAGTGACATTGTTAATTAAGTGTTAGAGAATATGCAAATCAGTCACAATCTCAAGAGACTGTAATAAAATAGAGAAAACACTATTATTGTTTGAGGTAAAAGAAGGCAGAATTTCCCAGTCAGTGTTAGGTTTAGTTACTTGCTAAGAAATGCAGTGGCAATAGGGTGCCAGCTCCAAGTAAAATGAGCAGATGGGTGTATTTCAGCATAAACTGCCCTTCTAACATTCTTCAGCTCAGAGACAGGGAAGAAGACAGCCACAGTATAGGATCCCAATTAAGGATTTCCTACAAATGCTGTTTATTTGATAGCTACCTCACACAAGAGT
This sequence comes from Erpornis zantholeuca, assembly GCA_013400515.1. Lineage (NCBI taxonomy): Eukaryota > Metazoa > Chordata > Aves > Passeriformes > Timaliidae > Erpornis > Erpornis zantholeuca. The sequence goes on from VZTN01025143.1 coordinate 12,433, forward strand.
GTATCACACACTGTATCTCCTTCACAAAAGAAACAAAATTGTACAAGTGACTTCATTGTTTGTTTATATTACTGAATTTGTTGTAATTTATACTTCACCTTCATGGGTTCCTTTATACAAGAAGAAAGAGAGAGAATGGCCAAGAAGGCGAGGGAGAGAGAAAAATAGCAGAAAAGGAAGAGCAATACAAGAACTCTTGTGCAACTAANAGGCACAAGGAGGAAGGCTTTGGACTAAAAAGGCCTCTCTGAGGCATTCTGATAGGGATCTTGTCTTGACTTGGAAGGGAAGACAGAGGCACCTTTTAAAGTATCATAGATTCATGCAATACATCTTGTGTAAGGACCACCAAGGAAATGTTTTGTTCATGGGTACTTCGTATTCAAGAATTTGCTAAGGTTTCTTGGGTCAGCTGAGAACAACCTCAAGAGTAAAATTTCCCTGTTCTTTGCATGCATCTC
>VZTN01025158.1:2737-31613 GCA_013400515.1 Erpornis zantholeuca
GGAATTGATAGTCAACAGGGAGTCACAGCAGTTTTTAAGTGGAGTAATATTACCCCATGGAGTAATATTTATCAAGAGCTTCAAGACAGTCAATGCATTCAATAACTTCCTATAGCAGCTAGTAAAAGAGATGGACAAGAAAAGATGGGTCCTTCCTGCAATGTGGGAATGAAAAACACATATGCAAGAGTGAGAAAAAGGTTTCCTTTTGTGTTCTCTAAAATATTATGGACCATCCAGGTTTTTGTCTGCATTGATGTGGCTTGCTTGGGGTAATCAAAAAATAAACAGAAAAACAGAACTATACTGGAAAGTGCATAGCTGAGAGAAACATCTGCATTTTTATAGAGACTTGTATGTCCAAGGAGGTAGCTCGGACAGTATCTTTATGTTAATGATATTCAGTCTTCTGAACTCATACCAACTCCATCTTAATTAAAAGAAATCAAAAGCTCTCCCCTATTCTCTTGCCTTATCCACTCCCAGTTATGAGGCAGGATCCCCAGTGTGACTGCTCCAGCTGTGTGCACTACCCTAGACACCTCTGAGCAATGCTCTGTGGCTTCAGCAAGGGACAAGATACCTTGAGGGGGTCCTCAGCCTGTGGCACTTTGGGGAAAGCATCCGAGAGAAGGATAACTTTGTGCAGAGGTGCATTGATGTTTTGACAGCTCTGTGTTAACCTGATCCTGCATTCACATATGCATTAGGGTGAGAATTGTCTGATTTCATAATGGAAAGAGGAGGCAACTTTTAGTTCTTGAAGAGAGAGCTCTTCCATTGTGAAGTGGGCTGAGGGGTAGAGCCACAGAGCCATCTTTCAGCAGAGCTCGGACACTGCTTGAAGAAGTAATGTGCAGTGACACGAGCCTGGCTCCCACAGGAAGCATCAGGCATATGTCTCTACATTTACATGCACTGCCACTGAGAGGGAATTCTTCCCAGGGTGACACAGTAGTCTACTGAAAGCATTTATCTTAAGAGTTGCACATTTTTAAGTGCTGCTGCTCATTCTAAATTAGAGTTCTCTTTTGGATAAGCAACAGAAGAAATATGCATGCCTTCAATAAACACATATCACAAAAGTCTACACAGAANAATGAATATGCTGTTGAACTCATGAGTGTCTTCCCAGCAAAAGCAATATTTTTACTTGTGCTCTGAAGGACTGCAATAGCATAGCCAACCAGCAAGAAACTCTCTTTTACAGGAAGCAAAACATTGATAAATAGAAGGTAGAACTGCTCCTTTTCAATGCCTGTATCAGCATTGCCACCTCTAGAACCTGTTAAGGCCCAGTTTTTTGCATTTCCTTCATGTACTAAGGTCTTAATCTCAGAGACATCTTATTTATAGTTCTGTCTTAGACCTCACAGTGCCTCATCAAGTATGTCCAAGCTGTCCCTAACCTCACCGGCAGGTGTTCTAACATCTCTGGCCATATCCTGCAGGTGCTATGAGTCATAGAAGCTTATTCAAAAAGTGAAAGATTTGTGGGAATTTCCCCAGGAATGTAGTTACATCCACTGTGAATACTGCAACACCATTATATACACTTGAACAGTTTTGAGAAGAAAAAGTCAAATTGAGTAGCTAGTCTTCTATAAAACTTGTTTTACAACAATGCCATTTGTTCAGCATTCCACACACTTTATATGTATGCTTAACAGCATAAGAGATAACCTAATGTTTTCCTAATTTCTCACCCAAATTAACCACATGGTGCCAAAACAGAATAAGAAGGAGTCATTTGAAAAAGCATGAGTAAACTCAGAACTATCCTAAGTCTGATTTTATGAAAGTAGTGAGTGCAATAGTGAAGAATGAAATTTTCTTTCGTTAGAGTTTTGTAGGCAAAACTGATTCCCCTGCCCTCAGAAAAAGAACAGTGTTATTTGTTTTGAACTTGTTGCTGGGAGCTACAACATTCTGAACTGTGGCAAAGGAAGAGTGCATTGCATAGGAAGATGTTTTTTCCCTTTTCTCTCAGACTCTGAAAGAGAAGTGGTAGTCTAGGTGTGGGAAGATTTGAGGAACCTAGCAGAAAAACTCATTTTGCCACTTAACTTTTCATCACTTCCCTAAATAGTCTTTTACCCAGACCAGCTCATTCCAATTTGCTGGAGCTGATTTTGTGCTACAATACAAGTGCATATACTGTAAGCCTGGCCTCTGATGCCTCTGGTTCAGCTGCTGAAGTGTATGTAGTCTGCTCCCTAACCCCAGCTCTCCTCAACGATTTTCATTCATCCAGCCCTTTCCTCCAAAACTTCGCACCAGTAATAAGTTATTTTAAATACAAATAGTGAAGAAAGATGGCAAGACAGAATACCACATACATTAATCATGCCAATGATACTTCCATTTGACTTTCATGACAGTTTTGGAAAGGGGTCCCAAAACACATGAAAGTCTGGGCTGACTACTTTCTGATGTATTTCTTCTGTCCTATGACTTGGGTTTTGCAACCTACCTTTCAGGTAAGGTAAGCTTTTCAAATTCAGATAATCTTTTTGACTCATCATCAAGGCCCCTACACCTTGTAGTTTGTTGTTTACCAAGACAAACTTTGTCTCAAAGTGAAAGTTAATACAATCTAGTATCCTTCAAAACTAGCAATTTCTTTTTATTAGAAAATATATATTTTTTTTTAATTTATTATACCTGTCATGGAGCATGTAGCCTGGTAGCTAGTTTGCATCTCCAATTAAACCAATACAGCTCATCTGAGTCTGTTAAACTACTGATTTATAATTTTGTCTCGGTTTGAGACAAATTAGGAGGAAATGTCCTGACTGTTATGTTTCTCTTTTTTTCTCCATTGGAATCACCTCCATCTCCAAATATCATTAAGAATTGATGGACCTAAGTTTTCCCATGCTTACTTGGACATGTTTCAAATGACTTATGAATAAATTAAGTTCCCCACACACAAAGTCCCATTGCTCAAGAAATCTCAGTGTACTGCTGGAAACAATCCTGGCTGGATGGGAAGATGAAACTGATTATTTAATAGAAGTTTTCCAACTCTCCCATTTTTTTACCCTGTAGGCACAATGCTTTGAACTGGACAACTTCAGAACTTTAATGAAATTTCTCCTACTTATATCAATGCTAAATCTAGCTCTTCAACATGAAAGTTGTTCGTGAGCAGAACCTTTTGCCTTTAAAGGCTAGTCAGTGTTTTTCAAACATGGCTTCAAGAGGGAGTGGAAGGAATATAGGATTGGAATAAATCAAACAGTAGTGTTCCCAAATTGGATCCAGTTTTTTTTTCTCCTACTCAAGCAAAATTTACCATGATGTAAATGGCAGGTTTGCTTGGTTGAGACGAGCTGACTAGCCTACACATTGAAACAAACCACCAACACTTTCAATACTTGAGCGTGTCTTTTCACCACAAAGACAGCTTAGATGGGAGGTTTATCATTTGACACACATAAAAAGGACAGTTTTATAGACAATTCTGTAAGAACAAACACTCATTATTGAGTTAGTTAGTAAATAATAATGATAACAGCATCAGACTGGTGACTGCCATCAATGAGTAACAAGCTTATGCTCTTTGTGTATTTATTATTAGATTTTCTGTGCTCATCAGAAATTGAGTGTAGCTTTGTTCACTACATATATCTTCATATTGCAATCAATATAATGGCACACTTTTCATAGACACCAGACTTTAATATTAATTTGCTCTTATTTATACATCACAGAAAGACACAGAACATCTTCACTTCTATGATAAAGCCTTAATTCAAAATAAAGTATGGTTATATCATCACTGGGGTTAAGAAGATTTTATGTTTACTACTCAAAAGATTAATGGGTCACTCAAGCATTTACATTCTCATACATTTTTATGACAGTGCTATGAAGTAAATTTGATGTATGTTCAGAAGAGAATGATAGGTTTAAATGTCTAACAGCTGCTCTTTTGAATTTCAGCAATGTTTTAAGTGTTGCTACCATTTAGCACTTCCACTGCTCACTGCAATTTACTGTTTGCCTGCATTAGTTATTTGTGTTTGCACAGGAAGACAAAGGGAAAGAATTAGGTGCAGCGTAGAAACAGTTTTACTTCCTTTAAGCCACCTGAATCTAATCAATCTTCTGGCAAGCACTGCTCAGGGAAAAAACAACACTTTTCAGAGTGTTTATTGAAAGACTTCACTGAAAAAGCGTCTTAGGCTGTGTGCACAAATATACACCCTTTCCTGGATGTAGTTTGAAGCTTATTCCATGTTTTGAAATGCATTTGATGACCCTTATATCGCAAAACCAGTTTTGATGAGCAAACAACCCGGAGGGGGGCTGATTTCAGCAAAACAGCCCATTGAAATTGCACGGAGTTGGGAGTGGCAGTAGCAGCAGGAAGTTCTGGTCTTTTAGCTCCAGTCAACTGAAACGGCTTCAAATGCTGCTCTAGTCTTTTCCTATGTGACACATACAACACTAAATGCAAGGCACTGGGTACACTTCACTTAAGACAAGACCGTTTAACACAGCAGGGAAACATGGTTCTCTAATCACCCCCTACTATGAACCAGAGCCAACATGGGGCAATTAAATAAGAAAGATCAGAATGTCACTACAGGCAAGAACAAGCTGTGTTAGGGGACAGGGCAGTCATCATTAGGGACCACACAGATCTGCTTCCACTTGCTTTTGTGACTCCTTACTCCATACATAGCATCAGTTGTTTCATGAGTACCTGTAGACTATAGCAGGCCTCCCAGTGAAAACAGGAGTGGATAGAGCAGGCAGCTGGGAATGCTGCACAAAACCCTTCTCTAGCCCACTCTGTACGGCATACAGAGACTCGGTTCTATGATGAAGTTACATATGTGACCACACATTCTCATTTGTCCCCATTTTGAAGTGGGCTTAGTTCACCCCTGAGTCAGAGTTTCACAACTGCCTCATTATGTGAACAAGCAAAAGACAACTACGCTGAATTCCAAAGGCAGCCAATAAATCTTTCAGAAGCCTAATTTTATTTTAGGAATGGTGCCTAAGGCAAGATTTGTGTGGCTTAGAAAGGGAAAATGTTTAAAACATTTGCAAAAGTTCTGTAAACCTGGTTTAGCCAGTTTCTGCTCTGTGTTACACTATTCTGAAGAGACTTAAAGCTTAATGGGTCCATCAAGTTGGGAAATAGAAAGAATACTTTGCCACTTATAGGAGACATAGGCTCTTGTTCAGTCTAAGGTTATCATTGAAACACACTTATTTCATAGTCAACTTTGTGACTGACTGGAGGAATACAACATGGAATTTAGTCAAAGATGGACTCTAACAGAGTTCTAAAATTACAAGGCAGTTCTACAATTACACATGCCACCATCACTTTCTGGTCATGTGGAACAGATAACACAATCCTGGTAAATACCAACTATGCACCTTGCTTCTAACCTTCCTAACAAGGTTTCCACTGTTCCAAACCACATTACTCAACTCAGTGACACCCTCTGGTCTAAGAACAGTCAGCAAACAGAAAAGCAATCATAACAATTAGTTTTTGTCCTGGGCACCTCATAGCACCTTCAATCCCTCAGTACCTGGTCCACCATCAGACACCCACAATAAGAATCCTGTGCCTTCTGCAGAGGCAATCTGTGACTAGATATCATGTCTCAGTGCAAGGCACTTTGACATGTGGGAGGTAAAGGAGAAAATGAGTTGCTAACTCTGCAGCAAGTCTGATGCTTTGGAGATGCAAGAAAAAATTAAAGTGGAAAGAGGGAAAAAAACCCTAGGAGAATATTTTTTATAATATGGAAACTAAAGGAGGGTGGAGTAGAGAGTTTATTTATCATTCTCTGAGTGATGTGCATCTGAGAAGATTCTCAGTCCATCAGCATTAGCAGCCATCCAAAAATCAATAAAAATTGAAGAACAAAAGGAGAAAATATCTTGTGAGCTTTTAGATGCTTCAGAGGAGTGAGGGCCAGCTGACCCCGGCATGCAGAGTGAAGTAACTCAACCACAGAACAAAAGTAGCACAAAAGAACCGCCCATTGTGATCTAGATGCTGGCTAAGCAAGGCTTTGAAATAATTCACAGAGTGGCAAAAAATGAAAAAAAAAAAAGATGCAGAAAAAGTTTATACATGTCCAGTACAGACAAGTTGACTTCTTAAGACATTTTGAGTAAAGCATATAAAAATTTGATCATTCAAATATTGGTCATTTTGTCTAAAGTCATTGTCCCTTGTTTCCTTGTGCTTGTGGCTTCTGCTGTACACAGTCAGGCTCATCTCATATACTGATGAATGATTTTAAAGCTTTTATTTGGACTCAAGACATGTCAGCAAAAATAGGAGTTCTTAAGTTATCCTGGATATGACATTATGTCTAAGAAATAACTCCGATAGAAAAATTTGGACAACCAACTTCCCTAAGTCTGTAAAAATGCTCAAAGCAAACTTTCCCCCACAAATATCTTCCAGAAGAGATTAATTTCCATAATGAATTATTAAATAATTGTAAGTTAAGTTGACATTAAGTTGCATAAACATGTGAATTTGGAACAAAAAATTCTCAATATAATTTTTGAACAATTTCAGTTCCAGGGTCAGACTCAGAATTTTTCTTACCTAAACACTTATTATGCAGGCAACTGTCCCTGGAATTAATTTTTTAAATATATTAAAAACCCTAATCACAAATTTATATTATTATTTCTACTCAGTAAATCAGAAACAGCCTCTCATTATAATAACAATATTGTTTAGCATTATTTTCTTCTGTACATAGATTAGTTGCCCAATTTCTCCAAACATCCTTCATTATGACTAATAAAAAACCCAGATAAATAAGTGTAGATACACAAATTAGGAAAAATATAATGTTATTAATGTTATTTTAATTTATACTCCCAAGAAAACTTACAGCAAGGTATAAATTTACTTGCTGAAGAAAATAAATGAAAAGATAATTAAACTCTAATTAAAATTACACTCTGATGTACAGATGCAAGGATGAGCAATTCCAGCTAGAGCATCGTTAACCATGCAGGCTAACATTTGTTTGTACTTATAGCTAGGCATGAATTTATTTTAAAAACCCCCAAGACCTCATTTCAGTATCCAAACACATGCTTAGTGCCCCCTAAAGATGGTGTGTTTAAGTTACTCAATAGCTGCAGATTACCCACACACTTAAGATCAAGCCCAAGTGAGTGCTTTGCTGAATTCAAGTCAAAATGCGACTCAGCCACAGGCTTAGTTTGTGCTTCTGCGCTGCATGAGGGCCAGAGCAGGGAGATGCAGAACCAGAGGGCCTCATCTTTCCTAATTTCATATCAGGGGTGTGAACTGTGTCAGTCCTTGAACTCCTAGGGCGAAGGTGGACAGACACAGCAAGAGGATGGCTCGCCCACTGCTTGACAGCCATGATAGATATGCGCTTAAAAGCAGAGGTGGGATCAAGACATAAAGCACAGCACACCGAGATCACAGTGTCAGCACTCTGCATGCAAATACAGAATGCCTGCAACTGGTAGCATGCCATGCACAGCTGCAATTCTTTGTGTATTTCCATGCAAGAGTACACCACAGGTAATCCTGCATGCCAATTGCCTATGCAAAGTGAATGCATATTTACTTATATATAAAGATCAAAAACATAGTGTCATACAAAATTTTTGAGCCATGTAATGAGTCACTGAAGAGCCCCAAATAGAGGGGTAGGAGTCCTCCTTCCAGTGCCTCTTGTTACACCCCTACCACAGTCTCTCTGACCTACTCAATCTGCTTCTGAACAAGTAAGGATTGCACATATGTTCCCTTTGAGGCCTTCAGACACCACTGATGGTCCTTATATCCTACAGCACCTTAGCAAACTAGCCTAGACCAAATAGCTCAGCTGAGGCTCTTCTCTCTTCCTTCATTACTCCAAGCATGGTTTTTGGTTTCCAGGTTCCATAGTACCCTGACATTTGCCTTTAAAACAACTGACACATCAGTTAAGAGACAGCAAATACTTGCGTCTAAGCAGAAGCAGAGGGAGTGAGTAAACATGTACTGTTCTCCACTTTGTGGGGTTGGAAAGATATTTCCAAAAGACATGAAATGAAAATCACTAATTTCTGCATCCTCAATGACTCGATGACTGTAGAGTAGCTGGAGTGAATCATCTAAGCTGTAAGGAAGCTGTAGCTATGTTCTAAATTGCTCTGAAGTTTGTGCCACACTTTGCAACTGCAAAGTGAAAACAAAGTGGATCTAAAGCCCTGCAAGTCAGAACAATTTGGTTTTACATATGCTTTCCTATGATATGATATGGCTGATATGATGCAAAGATACTGATCAGTCTGGAATTACTCACTAATTTTTATATGCTTCTGAATTGTCTTTATAGAATTAGAAACCTAAGACATTTAATCTAGCTACGACAAGTTCTTTGTTGTCAGCAGCTATTTACATGCTTATGTTTTCACCATTATCTGCACAAAACATTTTCAATCATAAGAACAGGCAGCATTCATTTTGGCTTTTGGCCAAAATATTTCTCATACCTCACTGATTACCCAGACCTACCTTTAGACTAGCAGCATCATACTTGCACGTTTTTTACTTTGAGAAAGGTCTGTCCTTTGGAGCCTATGGAAGGAACATCATAGGACAAAATACAAAACACTCTCAACTCAAGGCTTCAGCTTTTACACTGTGGTCAGCTTTAAAGACTGGATTATAGAGCTAGAAAATTGACAAACAAAGAGACATCTCTGACAGTCTTGAATTAATTCTGACAGAGAAGGAAAATCTATGCTATAGTCCTTTCAAAAAGGCTTCACAGGAAAGGAATATTTATGGAAGCCTCTAGAAAAAGCATTTTAAAATATTACTGGACTTCCATTGAAATTAATTATACAAAAATCTGTTGACCTCAGGAACATGACTTCAGTGTCTGTAAATAAAACATAACTGTAGGAAGCTATACAACATAACTAATACCATTTTTCCTTTAATCTAATGGAATTAATCTGTTCACTCTCTTTTAAGGAAACTCTTCTCCAGTTTATTTTTCCCACTGACTATATTTTGTTCAATTTCTAGCCCTCTCAATAACCAAAAAGTTCTAGAGTCTGCCTAAATATTTGTTTCAGGCAAGAAAGAATTGAGAACCAACAATTCTGCTTTACCTTCTCCTCCCAAGTTAAGATTATTCTGATTTGCAAAGCTAATTCGTGAAAGAATTACAACAGCAGAAAATTGTTCTGAGCACACATGCAGTGAAACACTAATAAAAGCAATGGTTCAAGCAGAACTAACACCCAGGACACGGAGCAGATCCATCAAATTCATAAGGAGAATGTCTGTGGTGGGAAAAGACTCTACAAAAGGTGCCAGTGCTCTTTGGCCCTTCAGAGACTGGGCCACAGCCCGGCCCCTGCTCTCCACACCTTGCACCATTATTTTGCTGAGCTCACTCCAACAGCATACCTGGCTGTAAAAGAAAAGCTCAAGCAGTCTGAGGGTAGACCCTGTGGTGAGGAGGGGGAAAGGGCAAGGCTGCAATCAGCAAAGCTGGGCTTCACCCAGAGGGCTGCGGGACAGCACCAGCGGCCATTGAGGCCCTTGCACAATCCTGTGTTTGCAAGAGGGGACAGTGGCTCAGAGCACTTTGAAAGCCATGACTTTTCTGGCCTGTCTTGGGAAGCAGATGGAGCTTGGGCAGTAAACCTTTATTTTAATTTTCATTCCTGACAGATGAAAATGTTTTCTGCTAGTTGCCTTAAAGAAAAGCAAAAAGAAATGAAAGCAGACACAAGCTTTTCTAGCATTATTTGTTAATATTTTTTGGCAGCTGTACATATACTACTCTCTTGCTGTGACCATAATCGAAGCCTAATGTTGCTCCCAAGGAATGCTGTGGCAGTATTCCCATCGACTGCACTGAAAGCAGATCTGGGGCCTTTGTTCGGTCAAAGCTGTTCCAGATGGAGTCCAGAGGATTCCCACCCAGCATTCCAGTAGTGAAGAATGACTCTGCCTTTCTCTCCAATAGGAGCTTTCTGGCTCCAGGTACAGTTGACCTGTTAGGATCAACAGTGGAAATGACTCACTACCATTGTGCAGGATGACCCCTTGAGAGAAAAGGGTAATGCCAGGTTTTACTACCTGCATACCTGTCTGTCAATGTTAAGGTGTTTATATGTGGGGTAATTCAGTTTAATGTTGTATATATTGAAAGGGTTTCTGCTAGTCACAGGAATGTCGCTGCTCCTAGGATAGAAATATAATTATAGTACACCAATGGAACAGATTTTGGAAGGATGTGAACACACAAATCCTGGTACTGGTGTACCTACTCACATGAAACCATACCAGGAATATAATGCAGGAAAATGGTAAGCTACCCCAAAAGGAAATCTTACAATCACAAAAGGAAAAATTATTTTGTTCTTCTGGGATCTTTAATGCTGAAAAACTGGTTAGAAATTTATATTTGCATCACACTTCATAAAGTACTAATATTTTCTGTCATTATTAGTGAGCTACTAGCCTAGCAGTAGTTTTTGTAACCAGCTGAAGTAGGACTAGTAGCCAGATGACAGACGTGCAGAAATAGCAAGCTCTCTGGTACTTTCTATTTCAAAAATCACTGGTCACTTCTGAAAACTTAGGCTGCTATTATCATTATATATTACTTTGAAACAAAACTCTCCCTCCCTTGACTTTGTTAGTAACTCACTGCTGATCTATGGCTCTAATTTTGTAAGCAAACTGATGTTTGTTCATGCAAGCAGGACTTCTGAGCAAAGACTGCAAATTTAGGCCAGTAGAAAAATAACCACCCAAGTTACCACAATACCCAGCTTGAAATTTTGGTCCAAAGCATTTGATTTAACAATACCATAAAACATTGCCAAGCTCTCAATTCAGATGAGAAGATTCACGAAATCATGTACGGAAGTTTTTCAAATCCATACTTATTCAGAAACATCCAGGATAAGAAACTAAACTTTTTCCTCCCTTATGTTACAAGGCTGAGTCTGTGCAGGCCCAAAGCCAAGTGCCCTGATTAGTATTCTAGTGAGAAACACTGCAACACCCAAGAAGAGTCTATTGGCACAAGGCACCTGCATGCTTAGAAGACTTCTTGATGGGGATGGGTGCTGTTATAGGTGCTGTTACCAAAGGTTCACTGATACCTTTGGTACACTCTGCAGTCACCAGTTTAAGAATTTGTTTCAATAAATCCAGGTTTTCTAGTTCTGGTCAATTTAGGCTTATAAACATGATAGACCTCAAACACATTATGACATCCAAACACTGTTAGTGTTTTCTAAGAACAATTATGCTAAAATGTGAACCTTTATTAAATTTCATTATGGTGTGCATTGAGGTATTGTTATTACACATACCAAGAAAAATTTTTAGGCATTCCCGTAACACATCTAATATTCAGAAAAACAGCAATTCTGACCAATTATGTGGAAAGGAAAACCATTAATGAACAGACTTCACTTTCTTTTCAATAATTGTAGATGTACCTGTTTGCAGAGGTGCTTCATTGGCTCAGTTACTTTACAAGACTAGGAAATACAGATAAGCTTACAAAAGCTGATAGACAGCAGGGGTTGTGGGAGTGGAACAACTCTTTTTTTCTACATTCACTGTTATTCACTGAAATAGGCTTGTTTGCTTGTTTCTTAGTATCTTGGGAGCAATGATTAAAAACAAACCAAACAATATTTTCTTGTAAGGTTCTGAAGCAAATAGCCTTCCTTTGACTTCACCAGACACTCAACTGGGCTTTGAGCAAAGTGGTGATTGCCTCCAAGTGACACAGCAGTGACCCAGACTTTGCAACCAAGAAGAAGAAATAACTGTAATGCTTTATGGACTTCCAAAACCTGTCCAACAGTTTTGCCTTTGTTAACACACATTTCAATCTGACGAAAGATGGGCAAGGAGCAGAAAAAGCACACATGTGATACTTTGTGTTCAGCAGGCAAATTTGTATGACATTTTTTCCTTTCTGCTTTCTCAGTGAGTGAGTGAAAGCTTGCGCATGTTTGTCAGACTGGCCCTCCATTAAATGTCTCTTCATGGAAATAAGGGGATATTTATGCACAGTGACTAATGAATGGATGCATTCCAGCATCTGCTATTGTGTATTTCCTGTAAAGTCATTTATTATTCTATCTAACAAACACAGTGTTCTTGGGTTGATGCTTAAGATTAATGAGGCATTTACTCCTATTCAAGAAACAAGTTCAGAAGACGCATTTTCTCCCATTCAGCTGTGCTGATAGTTTAATTAATGCCATTAATACATATAAGTCACCAAGAACTGTTTTATGGTAACACTGAGGAAAGTTGGCAAAGCAGGGAAATTTCAGAGGTAAAGCTACAACATAACACTTCCCTTTGTTTCCAGGTAGTACAGGATTCTCCAGACAGCAGGTGATCTTACAGACTGCACAAGTAACAAAACCCCAAGATGTAGTGAGCAGAGGTAATGACAGAATATCAGTCTTAACTCTCTGCTTGTGTGGGCTTAGTGAAGTCCTTAATGTGATTTCACTACAAATTTATTTTTATGTAGATGCATGTCATATTTCCCCCCCCCACTCCTAGTATTAGAGACAAAAAGAAAGCAAATACCCTCTTTATTGAAATGTAAGAGTTGATGCTGTAGACCATAACCAGTGCTATGGTCTATGGTTTAAAGATATATTAGGGAAATTTTTCAAAGTGTGTACGGTTTCACTGGTATGACAGGAGGAATTTAATGGCTCTTTCAGTGCTCCTACCACTTTTTTGCTCAAGTTTCTGCATGGTGCCTTTTTTTATTAGGGATGCCTAATTGCCAGGCCCACTTAGGCCAGCAAAGAAAGCCTGGTGCAAACTAAAATGTCACTGGGTTCACATTTCAGAAACTGAGAACTGGAAAGTAAGGAGTGAGCATGGGAATATGCAAGTTTACAGGAGGGGATAGAAAACAAAAATACAATGAAAAGGTGGCACTTAACAGGGCTTCACAACCCTGGTTCCAGAAGAAAACAACACATAAATGTACACCATTCAGGCATCAAAACACAGGCTTCTCATGCTGAAGTCTTATCTAGAGCTAATTTTTCACCCATAGACTTATGACTGGGTTAATCTCCTCCTTGTTGTCACCCAAAGTGATCATCCCATGACCTCCCCAGACACATAAAATATACACAAGAAGCACTTTGAACACATCATTCTTACTGAAATAGAACAGTGGTGCAAGGACCAAATCTACTGATGATTCGGAGAGGTAAATGCAATTACATAAAGCCATATTACAGCAATGGAGAGCTGCTTGCCAAGCTTCTAGAGACAGAGCGCTGGTTTAATTTGTTTGAACCTCCTAAAATAAGTTTTCTTTCCTTATTTTTAGTTTTTATCTCAAGGACTGGTAACAGGAAAAGAAACTAACATAACAATGACAAAACCCCAAACCAAACGGCTGTTATTTTAACTCTCCAAACAGGAGAAATAAGCAGATGAATAAGCTCTGCTCATAGAGGAGCACTCGATCTTAGTGTGCCCAGGCTGCTGGCAGTGATGTGCAGTGCTTTGTCATCATACAGCTTTGCTGCTTGAGCTAACACCTTCCAAAAGCCACTCCCAGACTGCAGTGGACAGCTCCAGGTACAGGGATGGGTGTTGAGCTTGGTATAGTGCCTGGTAGAACAAGGAGGTCCTGGAGAGTTGTACAGACAAAAGCCCATTACCTGCTCTTAGCTTTACACCAATTCCTTAAGAAAATCAACAAAATCCACGTAGCCCAATAGGATAAAAAAGAGACCATGAGGGAGACACTGATATCTTCAAGAAATATTTCTAAAACCTATCCATCAACAAAACAGTTTTGCTCATAGTGAAAATTCAAGGATCAACAACAGAAGACTGTATGAACATATTTGTTACTTATAAAAAATTTCCTCTCCCCAGCTGTCCCAGCCAGAAGCTCTGAAATTACCATAACATTGCAGTAAACATCTCAGCCTGAAGCAGTGATGCTATCAACAGGTGCAAGGACATGCTATGGACAACTAGGGAGTAAGACCTGATAGACAGACATCAGGCATACAGATATCACCCATCCCTTATTGTGGGAGTAATACAGATAGAATTACACACCTTCTGCCCAGAGAATAAAATATAACACATCATCTAATTCTCAGTGTCACTAAAGACAACAAACCTATTATTTAAATTTACTACTCCAAGTTGTTTTTAAGAAGTTGGATCAACAGCCTCAAGAAATGTAGTGTTTTTTTCCTGCAAGGGTTTCCTGGTGCTTAGCCTGCAGCTGTTAGCATTGGATTTCAAGACACACTGTACTAAAGTGTATTAAGCATGTGAAAGGACTTTCATTCCTCATTAGCTGCGCATAAGAAAGGATTGTAAGTTTTAAAAAGAACTAAGCAGCTTTGTAAAAAACTTGAATTTTGCTCTAACAATAATCATACTTGTTAAAACTTTTTTTATTCCCAGCTGAACTATGCTTCAACTCAAAGCAAATAAAGTCATCAGTTGAGTCCATTCTATTAGAGGACAGCATTTAGAGAGCAAGAGGGGGAAAAAAGAAATTAAAAAGAGTCCAATAGGTCTTTGAACAGTGGTGCCTTGTCTGTCACATCAAGACATGGCTTCTACTTCACACACTACTGACCATGAAAAGCAATCTTGCGACTTTTGAAGCCCCATCACAAAAAAAAGAGTGCGAGAGAAAACTTTTCTTGAAATGTCAAGGATGGAGGGCTGACTGCTCTCATCTCCTATGATTAATGACTTGTGGCCTTATTGTGTAGAGGCTGCTAATTAGCTTCAGACTGATTAAGGCTGCAGAATGCAAAATTCAGCTTGATAAACCTGGACAGCCTCTGTTCCCCACCTCAAACAAGCCTGGTGCAGAAACTCTGGCATCCAGTTTTGTGATAAAAACATGCTCTTTGGAAGTAATGCAATTCCAAGAGACTCTGGGCTCCACCTACTAGAAACTTGAACAGCAGAGTTTTCCTCTAAAATTAATTTTCAGTCCTGTCCTAGTTACCTGCTTTTTATCTAAAAACTTGCTTTACACTTTGAGTAAGCAGATATCATATATTGACAAATTTTATTCAACACCATTTAAAATTTAGTTTAAAAGCAAAACAAAATAGCAGGAGGATACTTTTAATCTTCCATTAACACATGAGAGCAAGTTCATTGTAATGCTTCTAAAAAGTTGCGTTCAGCCTCCTTGGATGTCATTTATACAGGCATTTAAAAAGAAAGCAGAAAAGGGGCAGTTCCTAAGTTATTATTGCCTAACACTCTGACTAGCTGCTTTACTGGAATACATGCTGAACCCTTTATTTGGTAATAATTGCTTGCCATACCTATAGAGGTGGAAGTCTAGTAGTACACAGGGAGTTTCAGTCCCTTCTGCCTTGATCCCCCTCCTTCTCTCCTCCCAGTCTTGGATTAAACCTGCTTGTTAAACTCATCTTCACATGGAAAAGCATTACATTCCTCTAACACAGGAAGGTTGCAAATACTTATGCCAGATTTTTAACACTAACCTCATCAAACTGATGCAATACAACATAAGGCTGATTAGCTCAATAACTGATTACTCGTCCTCTGGGCACTAGCAATCAAAATTAGAAACTTTAGCAGCTCATATGACAAAGTAATATGAGCTTATTTTTTCAGATACCTACAGTTACAAGAGGGAAGGGAAAAAAAAAATAATGTTTCTAGGCTAGTACCAAAGAAGGAAAGTTTCTTGGTTTTGGTGGGATGGATTAAAATGCTAATAGTTTCCTCTCTAGTGAATAATACCTAGATAAAAAGACCACGTAAATATCTGTGCACAAAGATAAATCAACCAAATTATCATGGTTGAATTATTTTAAAATTCAAATACATACAAGTCTGAACACCTTCAACACATGAGCTGCTTAAATTCAAGAGGCTTCCTTTCATGCTCCGGATCTCCCAGAGCATCCTTCACTTGTGCCCCCCATTACACACTTGCACTGCTCTACACCCACAAGGCAACTGTTACACCAGGTACGGCATGTTGTGAAGTGAAAAGACAGTCATGCTTCAAAAGAGTAAGTTCCAGTACTGCAAAAGTACTTCCACACGAGTAACTGCAGCAGTTCTTGCCAAGGGGAGAGTTTGCAGGGGTAGTGCTAAATTTATGATGAAAGGCAACAGGTGGCCATTGGAAATGGTAACTTAAAGGACCATGAGATGACTGCAATAGATAATGCAGGGAGAGGACATCTCCCACAGCCTCTTCAGGTCCCCAACAGGAAGCCTAAGTTTATGCCTGACTTGAAGCGTGCAAGCAATCCCTTTGAAGCCAGTAGTAACCAGATTTTTAAGTACTTGTGTGTCTATGCATTTATTTTCACTGTAATTATGCAGCACATACACTGTGTGGTGTAAACACTAGCAGACCAACCTCAGCTTTCTGGAAGGTAGCACAGTTCCTCCAGCATCAATATATTGCTCATGACCTGGGATTTAACTTATTGTTTATAAGCATTTTTCTATGCCTTACCCTGTTTCTTTTTTGCCTTGTTTTGCTTTGCTTTCAGCAAGGCTCTTTGTAGTGTCATAACTCACAATCTTTCTAGTCAGACTTTGTTTATAAAACCTCTATTGTTCTAGAACAATGGAGTTGTGACCTGTTCGAAGGCAGGACTGCAATCAGGGCCCTCTCCGTACTTTCTCAGGGTGCACTTTGTGACAAAGTGAATAGACCACACAACCCTATTGGTGTCAGCCAGGAGGAGAAAAATAGGCTCCCTCCATAAATCTCAACATAAATCTTCTTACCCTATCAGACCATCTGTATGAAATCACCTAAAGCACAAAATTAATAAGCAGAACAAATATTTCCAATCCTAAAAGATTGAAATACTGCTTGCAGACCAAAACGGATTTGTTTCATACTTAGGGCAGTTTTGGGGAATTCACAGGCATCAAAAGCAACAGGTGGAAACATAGCTTGGGCCAAGACAAAGTGAATGAGATTGACCCTAGCATCATGAATATGCCTCCCTCTTCTGTGGCAGTCCCCTGCTATAAATTTCCTCAGTGGCAGGTTTGTGGCTTCTGTTGCTTTCTTATCACCAGTGACTTTGGTTTTCTAACTTTGCCTCCAATGTTACAGAACAATTATTCACACAACTCAAGCAGTAGCAGTGAAACAGCCACAACTTTTTTTCCTATTTGAAAATGCCACATTTTGCAGTTCTGGTTTTGAAGGTCAGATAAGTGTTGCTTAGAAGAGGTTGAAGATAACCATGACCCTTTCGAAATATACTTCTAGTCACTCATCAGTGGCAGTCCCTTTTTTTTTGTAAGTATGTTAAGAACATAAGATAGTAAAAGAAATCACTGCAGAAAAGAGAAGGGTTTTCCTTAACTTCAGTGGAAAAAGCCTTCGCAAACTGCCTAGGTGTATTCTAGGCAGTTTAAACATGTGTATTTAATATAAATTTTCATTATCATTCATGAAAGAAGAAAACAAAAAAGCCAGAGCAAGCACTAAAACAAGCAAACAAATGGAGCCTCCAACCTAATTGCATAAGTGTTTGTGGGGAAACTGAAAGCACTTCAGAGCAGTCCTACCTTTTTGTCCAGTGTCAATACAGCTTCTAGCACAGCAGGGTTCCAGATTGTGACCAAATCTTTCAAACAGTGCAGCATTGATTGAGCAACAGCATAAAACCAGCTAAAGCCAAGTTATTTCTAAATTCAAATTATTATTTATATTTTTAAGCATTCACTCCATTTTGACAGCAACAAAATCCTTCTATAATGTCTTCCATCTGAGTAGAGTGTATTAAAGTGCTTTGCAACACATTACTGGTTAAAATGGGAAAAAAGAAATTTAATTGTTATAATGGGAGGCAAAAGGTCCCATCTCAGTCAAGTCCTGCTAGAGGGAAAATACTACTGTAGATTCATCAAGACAAAAAGCATGACAGAAACTGACTTTATAAAATTATATTTCTGCTGAATCAAGGCATATTTATCATATATAACCTTATATAGCAAATTCCAGGCAATTTGTTATATTGCTGGTTAGAAAACACTTCAACTTAAAATCATTGTTCAGGTACCATTTGTAAAATTGCACACTTATTGGTAATACAAGCTATCAACATCAGATCAACAGTTATAGATCTGTATCTGCTGACCTGATCATACCTACTCAATGACTAACCACCCTGAATGAGTGAAAAACTAAGGAGGGAAAACACCCCTGTGAAGCAAACACTCACCTTAGATATTCTCAACAGAAAAGAAGGAGAGCAATCAAACAGAGCTCCTTATGTGAGAGACACTTGCAGAGGACCAGCCTAGGGCTGCAGTAAGGCAGGAGAATCCAGTGCTGTTTCTCCAGGACTTGTGAAGGTAAAAAGGAGTTGTTCCATCTTTCACAAAGAATGCATTCATTTCTCTGTGTTGAAAACACAAGGAAAAAAAATGAGCAACCCAAAAAACCCCAACTATGACATTCCTCCCCTCACTCCCTCCAAATGAGCACACTATTTAGAACATCCACAATCTATTCATTTAGTAGCACTGAAGTTATAAGGAATGTGTAAAAATTTAACTTCATGTATTTTAAAATCCCACTTCTAGTAAACCTAGAATAACTATGCTTTGCTCTAGCATAAAACATTTTAAAAGGTACAATAAAGCAACCCTACCATGCACAGGTAATGCCTCTGCTCCTGGGTAATATGCAAAATACTTCATTAAGCCACCCCACTGCTTTTATAGTCTGATGATTGGTTCAACAGCTGAGTATCAGCATCAAATCAATTCAGGTGTCCCCGTTAATGCCTTCATTCACTGTGGCTACAGGCCATAGGCTGATTGCCTGAGCACTGAAGGGATGGTAACAACACCCAGCTGCCACTGCTCCTATCAGCAGAGGACCTGTGGACGGTTGTAAGGACAATGGGAGTTCAGGGGACACAGGAGTACCACAGAAGAGGGTAAGGTAGGGTGGGGCCAGGGGCACAGCTGCCCAGGCATCCCCACTACTACTGAGATACTGCGTGCAAAGTGTGGCAATGGAGAAGTGAAAATGCTTATATCTATGTTAGAGTTCGTGTGTCCCAAGCACGACATATCAGCCAGGTAGCTCAGGAGTCAGAAGTAACAACTTGAGAGATCAGAGTGTAGAGGTTCTAGAGGAGGCTTGAGGGAAAAGAACTAGAGAACACATGTGAGGATGTGAAGACGTGATGACAAGTCAAAAAAAATACATTTGGCTTATGCATTTGTTTAACAAATTAAGATACCTGAAAATCGACTGTCTGAATACTGTGTAATAAGTCTAATTACAGGACATCTATAAGAGTGTAGTAGGGCCAAACAAGTAAGCTTCAGAAATGATTATATTTCTGAATATAACAGTGAGACTATCACAATCTACAGACACTCGTGAGGCAATAATCATAAAACAGTTTAGATTGAAAGTGATATTTAAGGTCTTCTAGTTCTAACTCCTCTACTGTGGACAGAGACTCCTTCCACTAGACCAGGCTGATCACAGCCCCATCCAATGTGGTCTTGAACACTTCCAGGGATGGGACATCTGCAACTTCTCTGAGAAACCTGTTCTAGACATTATGTTTTGTTAGACAAATTAGGTGTAGGGGCAGCAAGCTTTTGAGCATACAAACACTTGTTTGATGGCATGAAGGACATGAAAATCAGTTACATGGGCAAACCTGGCCTCTTGACGTTTTGGATACAATGCATAAAACTTTGGAGAAATAAATTTCATATTGCACAATATAAACCAGCTCTCCCAAGCTAGGTCATAACTGATTGAGGGACTTCCAGAGTTTCTACTTCCACTTAACAACTAGGAAATGATTTTCAGCAATTTATGGTATACTACAAAGCTACCCAAACCAAAGACACTGTGTATTTTAGATGCTATATAAAATTTAGTGCCCTGGGATGTGTGTGGGAAATAACCAGTACTTAAAGTTGGTAATTAAAATTATTAATAATAGCAAAAAAAAAAAATCCAGTCTCCAAGCATGTCCTAATAATGCTTAATAATTGATTGTAATTGTAATAAATACTAATGAATTCATTTAGAAAGTAATGTAGCTTTATATGTTTATTCACTTTCCTAAGAAATATTTGTGTTGGTGTTATGTCAACAATTTATTACACTAAAATAATTTATAATTATTTATTATTAGTTTCAACACTTAATAAAAAGCAGTTGTTTCACATAAATACCAAAGCAATCTTCAGAGCATATCTGTGTCCCCAGAAAGCACTGTGTCTGGCTTGTGGATCCTTTTACCATCTGTGAGCCTGCAGGATGAAACTGCACCAGCCAGCTGAATGTCCCAAACAGCAGAATGAGCTGGCCTGCAGGGAGGACCTTGCCCTAACCTGTCCAGTCTGTCCCTAACCAGCATCCAGTCTGTCTATCTCCAGAGACAAACATTTCCACTGGGAAGAGATGCAGTCACTCCTCAACAAAAAATTCATCCCTCCATACTGAGTTAGTAGCTCTGAATAATCTCTCCCACCCCTATCCAATTTCCTACCTTCCTGAAGTCTGTCCATATACTGCTTCATCTTCTAAGACAGCATTCCTCTTCCTCCATTAACTTTGCTAGGGATGCAAATATTTATGACAGCTTTTTCAAATCAGCTGTTTGATTCATCTGTGAAGGTTACTGGGTACTACATTAACCTCTTTTGCACCACTTGGGATGTATATCTCCTGCTGCACTCACATTCCTGATGTGGAGCATCTCTCAGCAAGAGTGGCAGCAATAAGCACAGCAGTGCCCTCTGTGGAGCTCCAGGAATGTGACTGCAGACAGTTCCTGCAGGGCAAGAGGACACAAATCTCCTTCCCACTGTGGGCTCAGAAGCAATGCTGAGGACAGCTGGTCACCTTTTCACTGTGCACATTGAGACGGAGATGCTGCCCTGAATAGGAAACACAAACCTGCAATCCCTGGCTCTAGGATTGAGGTGATTATATGATCAGCACCATCCTGCCTAGTGCTTGGAATTGGATCAGGACTGGACTGGGTGTTGTCCCTTTAGGCACAAAAGATCACTTCTATTACAGCACTAGTAGGGATGTTGGTGAGGCACATAGCAAATAGGCCACATCAAAACTCTTTCTTTCTAAACCTGCCACACCTAGATCTCCACTCCTGTCTCCTGGGGTCACCTCAGAAGGCCCAAACTGTGCCTAAGTCACACACTAGCCTGCATGTCCTTGCCCATGCCACTATTATGACCAGCTGACAATGCCTTTACACTACTGTTTTATCTCCCAGCTGCTCATCTTCCTGATTTATGCCATCAGCACCAAAGCCTAATTAGCAAGCAGAACAAAAGGAAGGGGATTCACACTGTCCTTACAAGGTTTATGAGTGCAGGCATGCCTTTTTTATTTCTCTGAACTTGAAATCCTGGGCACACTCACCACCTGTCTGCTTTGCCAGACACCTCCACGGTGTTTGACGACAGCTAGTTGTCCTCTCATTTAAAGGGAATTATGGATCTGACTCAGAAGATTCAGTACACTCAGCATAGGTTATTGTGGGTCAAGGAACAGACCTTACCTCAGCCCGAAGCACAGAAGCATACATAGAACTTTCAAGGATACCACTAACTATTTTTGATCCCAAGCAAAAGACAAAGTCCTGGGATGGCAGTAGCCAGGCCTCTTTATCTCAAAAGCAGTGTGACAAGAGCTGGATATCCTAAGTGCTTCCCCTGCTCTTTTAAAAGAGCAAGTCTTGATACAACCACCAAGACCTCAAGAAGAGTTGCAAAATTTGTCACCTCAAGGTGCCTCAAGGGGGTATTGCAATGCAGCTGTTGCAAAAAGGAGGAAACTACCCCAAGGAGCTCACCCAAGCTACCCCAAGGACCTGGGATAAGCTTTTATAAACTCATGGCTGCCATTCTGCTCACACCTTTGCTTTAAATATGAAGCTCTACAGGATGAGGTTAAGAGCTGGGCTCTGTGGCTCACTCATGCAGCAGACACAGAGCTCCTGTGGGCTGTGTTGAGAGATAAACACAAGGAGTAAAGGGATTATACTGCATTGTAGGTCGAGAGCCAGTTTTGGTGGAGTGCTAATCTCGAAGAGTATCATTGCCAAAGTCACTCCTTAATGTTGCAGTTCAAGAGACAGCCGCTGTCTTAGGACCCGAGGCTAACCTATTTGATGTCACACTACAAGTACAGCAGGTGCTGGGTTTGCAATGTATATTTGATGTCTAGTGTTGAAAAGTGAATTGATTGAAATGCTGTCAGGCTGCATTTTGAATGATTGCACTACTAATGTCACCTAGAGGCAACTTGATGGACATTCTGCCATACACAGAATACAGTAGGATGGAAATCATCATTTGCAAATCATCACCTTTGAAAGTACAACAAGCAGTTCAGCTGAAAAATAAAAGGACTGGAAACATGTTGAAGAAACATTAACCTGAGGAAGTGAGCAAATCAGGAACACCAAATATTTAGGCTCATGGATTTCTCATTATGGGAATTTTCAACCAGCTGTATTTCTTTTAGGGTGTTGCATTTCAAAACCTGTGTTTTATTTGATAATGTAATTCTACCACAGGAAATCTAATCTGTTTGTCTTCTAAGTTTTTAGTAATATACATTTGGGGTTTTGTTCATTTATGAAAGTAGTTTTACAAAATCTGTCACTATATACTAATGTGACAAAATGAGTAGTAGAACACTGGCATATTTTTGAAAGGATATAGAGATTTAGCTTACTAACTCACATTTAGATAAAAAGAACTTAGTATTTAAATTCTGTAGCTGATCATATAAATCACAGTTTTCACCCATATTTCCTTGCCCTGACCCAACCTAGGTTAAAGTTTATAAACATTCATGGTATAAGATAGAGGTAGGGAACATTTCCTTATTTCCACTGTTTACTATTCTCCATAAAAGTAGAATTCTGCAATTAATTTTACATCAGTCTGGAGATTAATTTTAGCAATGTGGTAAAACCATTGGCTTATATGTGCTCTCAGAACCAACATCCCAGAAAGAGGAGTAAGGAAACATGAGTATTTCACCACAGTCATCTACTGTTGTCAGCTTGTGCTAGCCAGTCAGCAATAATGCTGAAGCCTTTCTTCAAGTACTCTTCTATCAGATTTTCTGAGAAATTTGGTATGAATTTACTGTGAGTGTATTCTTCTAGAAAACAACAGAGATTGGGATACAGGCTAGATGTTCAACTGTTTCATTTAAAAATCCTGTAGGGCTTTTCTACATATACCAGTGTATTTATATATATCCCCATATTATGTGCTCCTTCAGCATTACAGAACACAGCCTCTCATCTGGAAGAACATTTCAAATTCTATATAAATTTGGCACCACACCAGGGAAAATCTATCCCTTCCACTAACAAATGGGGACAGGAAGCCATTTTGAATCTGCACTAAGTCACACAGCAAGTTAAAGAGTTCTGTGTCTACTGAAAACAAAAATATTCCACACTGGAGCAGGAACTGCTCATACAGTTGGAAAACCGAGTAGAAGCAGGAAGAGACTTTTTCTCCAGGCTCTCGAAAACCCAGTGCTCATGGTACCACGTGTAGTAGTGAGATGTTCAAGCAGACACTGCTTTTCTTCAGCAAGGAACATGGAACGGGGCCATGAAAAGGCCAGACCTTGACTAAAGGCAGGCTGCCTGGGCAGTCTCCTGCTGCACTGCACACATGAATCCTAAATGGGCCCACTCATCAGGGAGCAGAAAGAGCAGGGCTTCTCCAAGGAGGGAAGAAGCTGGGAAATGAGGGTAACTTGAGTGAAGAGGACCAGGCTGGTGATTGTAATGGGGTCCATTGACAGAGCCAGACTAGGTGAGATAAAGAGGCAATAGCAGCATCCTCCCAGGAGGCACAATCAAGAGAGGAGGCTGAAAACGGGTTTGTGCCAAAGCTCCAAGGTACACATAGGATACAGGACAGGAGACAAAGCTACCTTGCAGGGCAGGTGTGAAGTCCACCCCAGAAAGCCAGCCAGCAAGCCAGAGCAATGGCTGGATGGCACCTATACCTTGCCCAAGGCCGAGTCAGCCTGGACCTGCTGGCAAAGGCTGTGGGACAGGGCCTCAGGTGAACCTCACCAGAGCACTAAGCCAGTCAGGGCCTCATAAAACCTAATGTATACTTTGGAAGGAGATGGGAATCTAAAGCCCTGTTTAAGCAAGAAACGTTGCTGCTTTACCTTTTAACAAAAATATATGCCTGCTCTTTACGCTGAAAGGCTGTCTCTGGCCAACAAACGATCAGGTGTTTCTTCAGCATCTGATATAACCTACCAGATAGGCATGTATTGGGGCAAAAAATTGTTCTGCTCAAAAGGTGATGGGCAGACTTTCCTCCTACTTGTCTGCTATGTAGACTGCAAAAATCAGTTTAATGAAGAAAAGTTTAAATACATAAATATTTACACAAGAAACAGACAAAAAAAAAGTACCCAGTATTTCTCTCTCTAAATTGAGCCTAAAACCATTAACTCCTATTAAAAATTGGGTGAAAATCTTAAATGAGTAAAGGTTAGGCTCTGTAGCCTGTGTGTCATTTTGAACTTAAACAAAATTGATGTCTTCTAAGGGAATCTTTCAATATTTAGAAATTAGCTGGCTGCCAGATTATCGAGAATTTGTATGCACATTCTTTTCTTTCACTGATCTACTCTTTCAACATGAGGAATGGTAACACTCTGGGAATTGTTTACCCAAGATCAGCGTGGTTCAAGTGTTACTTAGGATCTCAGTTAGTATTTCTCGGCTTTTAAATGTTTAGTCCTTGGGGAGAAGTGAAAATGACAGCAGGAAGAACCTGGAGTACTAAGTCCTGCTGAAGCTGGCACTTGATGACAGGAGGGGAATGAACACACCAGGCACTACATTTTATGATAGAGCAAACAGGGAAGTTTGTATTAGATTGTATCAACTTCTGCTGTGTCTCGAGCACATCTGAAAGAAAAGAAACAAACTGCTGAAAGTTACAGGGTACAAAAGCAAGAAGAGTGCATGGAGAATGGGAAGTTGGGGATACATGTAAAATGGAAATAAACAGTGGAGGAAAAAAAGAGACTTGTCACCTCTCACATGACAACTATTCTAAGTGATGGCTTTGCAGTTCAGATGAGAAAGATTGTTCCTTCCTCCCTTGCCCCCAGGCCCACCAGAGGGAGACACTTAACCCAGGGGGAAATGACTTTGGCATCTGATGATCTGAGCCTCATGTCAGAAAGATGAATAGAGTAATTTTCTCTGAAGTAAAACAGGCAACAGGCAATGAGGAGTAGGGTGCGCGGTGGTAGTGTGCAAATCTGTCTTTGGTTGGCCTAGAATATTAGAAAGGCATCCACCACACGAGGAAGTGATATCCCATAAGACATGCTAAGAGCCATGGATTTGTGTTTGCAGAAAGCTGACATCAGGTTGTTTCAGAGCTGTCAGCCCTCTGTGGGCAAATTGATTGATCGATGGATACAGGCACCCCAGCTCTGAGCACTTTGCAGAGTTTGGACATGCAGACACAGGCAAACATCCTGCTTACCCTGCTGTAGGTAACCTGCTTCCAAACCTATAGAGATGTTCCATCTGGTCAGGGTCCTGCCCCCCTAGGCAGTGTTCCTGAGCACAAAGAGTGGACCTTTATTTCCTGCTGCCATCACTCGCCATCGATCAAAGCTACAGCAGGGTGATAACCCACTGCAGACCAGAAAGGCTGCAATAAACTCTTCCAGGAAGACAAATGCTTTCTGAGGCTTACCTATAGCTATAACATAGCCTTCCATCCATCCATCTGTCCCCTCACTTAGAAACAAGTTGGCTTCATAAGAATTCAACAGCAAAAAGACAGTTTACTCTCCCTTCTAGATGTGCTACTCTCTTCCTCAGTAGGTCAAAGTCCTCTCCCCAAACTGCAGCCATTTCTGGGAAATGCTACAGGCAAGAGGAATGCCTGCCTCTCCTGTGTTACCTTCACAATATAATTGTAAATCTGCAACACTCTGAGCAGGCCGCAAATTCCACAGGCCAAAATGTAAACACTGCAGGAATTCAAGATCCTTGACATTTCACGGAAAGCAAAGCTGTGAGACTGAGGAAAACAAGCTAAAGGCTAAGTTAAGATATGTCTACCAGCTCCTAAGAAGGATCAGTTCAAATAAGGAACTGCAGTCACAATTTCCTGCTTGATTGTCACTTTCTTCCAGTGAAGAAATAGTCTGCAACTGGCCCTTGTCAGGAACAAATTACTTTCCCTTCACTGCCAAGTCAGCTCCACATGCCCCGCACAGAAGAGAAGCAGCACTGCAAAAAGGCATTTCTCCCCAGAGGTTAGGAACTACACAGGCTAGTAATCTGTACAGATTGTTTTAAAGGGGTAACTTACCCTGCATTTACTGAGAGCAGTAAAAAGGACTAAGTAAGAGTTTTGTTCTAAATTAATTGGAAAAAATCTGCCATGCACTATTTTGCATAGGAATTCTCATCAATGAAAACTTTTTATCCCCTGAGAGCGAGCTTTAGGGAGAGCTAAGACAGAATCTAAATCCAACTGTAAAAGAAATGTGGTGAAAGCATATTGTTATTTTAGCTTATGTTCTCAGATAGAGCCAAATTGTACAAATTAAAAAAAGGAATTAAAATTAATTACAAAGAAAAGTGTTTTGAGACATACTATTTTCAGACTTCCAATTTGTTTGCTTTAAGTGTGGGGAAGATACAAGCGGCATTCTGCTTAGGCCCTCCTCACTTCATTCTTTCACAAAATGTTATGTGTGAGAGAAAAAGGGAAAATCATCAACAATGAGGGTCCCAGAGTACTCACACTGGAGAGCCATTTGGAGTTTATTCTATGGCACAGCCTAAGAGTCCTTATTCAGCACTTAAAATCAATGGTAACTTCACTGAGAAAGGCATGTCTGTCAGAGTTCAGGACTCTGAAGAAACTGTTTTAAAATACTGAAAATAAAATCACTAAAGCAATGATGTAAGGTTGAAATTAATTCCATTATCAAAAATACTTCACATGTAGATTTCCTAGTTTCTCATTTGGGAGGTGTACTTTGATGCTTTGCTTTCCTTGTTCAGCCTAAATGAACTTTTTATTACAACTGCTAATAGACTTTAGTGTATCTCTCATACTTCAGTAAATCCACATTTGGACAACTCTTGACTGCTTACTCAAGTTTCTGGGCTTGTTCTCTCCTAGGCAGAGTAACTTGATCCATGCATCCTGTTGATTCTTTCAACATCTAAAATTAGCACTGTGCACGCATGCTTCCTCTACCTGGGAGCATGCTCCCTGACAGAACCAGGAGTGGCACTGGCACAGAGGCCCAGCGGTTGGGTTTTTTTGACTGGAGAAATCAGAGATTTTTACTTTTAACTTTACATGCAAGGAAGAGATTCCATCCCACTCTCACATCTAGCACGTGTCACAAGTACCATTTTGTCCAGCTACATACAGAAAATGGTAACATGGTTTGTAAGCACAAGTGGAGGTACCCATCCCAACATACAATCAGCAGTCCCCATGGCTCTGACAAGTCCAAGCATGGTAGAAGCTACGTGGTGGTCACAGGACTGCACACTTGGAAAGGTTAAACAGAAACCCCCAGCCTCTCATTCCTCTCCTCCTCCACTCTTCCGTTCTCGCAAGGATCTCTTGGGACACCCTTGCTAGAAAAACATTTGTCAGAAAGCGGAAGGCAACCCAATGGGAAACATCAGTGAACCTGCATTTACTTTATTTAGAAATGACACCCCATCCCTGTCCCCTGGGGCAAAACTTCTTTTCTAGACATGACCTCAGAGATGTGCTACATGCACCCTGCACAATTTATCACCATGCTGCCTATAATTAGGTTTGTTAACATACAGCCTAGTGCAGTCTTGTTGACTGGGAACTTAATCAAGTTACTATTGAGTTCTTGTATGCATTGCTCCGGGTGACTGTTTTACTTGTAGAATTATAGCTGTGACCAACGTGAGGAAATTAGCTCTGGACACAAGTTTTTTACTTTTTTTTCCCTCTACATGTGAAAATATTTAGCAAACAGTGACAATGATGGAAAACAGTAGGAAACAAAATGTTCTACATTAGTATAAAACATGAAAAATGCAGCAAGGACCCTCAGTGGTACAACATGTGTTATGCTGGCTGGCAGTCCATTAGGCTTGATAGACATTTCACTTACCTAAGTCAAATATAACAGTCTAGTATTCATTAATATAAGAAGGGGGTTGTGGAATCAAGCCTACCATCTGGTTAGAACGACAGAATAATCTACAACTCATGATTAGGTCTAAGGAGTGGAATTTCACTTTAATCTTTTTCATTGCTCGAAATTTCCATCTGCGCAGTACGGCACATCATTTTTCTTCAAGACAAATGTGCTGTTTTTCATGTTCCAAAATTAGATCAGAAGAAAACGATTAATCATGTCATGGCCTGGGAAAGGAAACAAAGCCCTGATATTTCTCTCTCTCTCCCCGCCGCCTCTCTTTCCCTCTNCAGCTCTGGCTCTTTGCAAGGTCCTTTCTTTCCCTGCCTCAATTTTTAGCACAACTTTTAGAGATTCACATTGTGGTGGGCTAGAAACACTCAGAAAACAGGAATCTAAAATAAAAACGCGGGTTTGATTTGCATGGCTGTTTTTATTTTCCCTTTTCCTCTCCCCCCCCCCCAGTTTGCCACTTCATCGTTTCCTCCTTCTCTCTCTCTCTCTCTCTCTCCCCCTTTCTCTCCCTCTCCACCCCCTACCATGTGCCCCCTGGCACAGGACGACAGATGGTGACC
>VZTN01025158.1:36587-56895 GCA_013400515.1 Erpornis zantholeuca
TTTCCCCACTGGAGCATAGCCTAGTGAGGGCAGGGCTTTCATTTACAGATGAGCTCCTTGTCTGACCCTCTCCAATGCAGACTTTTTCTGTGTAAAAGACCAGCTGATCTCCTTTTCCAGCTTCCCCTTCACAGTAACACTGATTCCTAGCATAGCTGTGATTTCAGAGGTGGACAGTTGCCCTAGATTTAGTGTTATAAAAAAACCCACATAACTGTTCACTACTGAGACTGCCTGTGCAGACCCCTGCTTAGAGACAGCAGTGTGGTGCACAACGGGAGACTGATACCCTCTTACTAGAGGTCCCTCAGCCAGGAGATTTTATGTGAAAGGGGAATTGTCAGACGACACGAAGAAGTGGGTACTTACCTCTCTCTATTCAGTATATGAGGAGCCTGGACCTAGCTCACACATGCAGGCTAGATTCCTGAAATTTGATTATGCAAATCCTGCATATCCCGCACAAAAGCTTTGGGCATCAGGACAAACTCTTGTACAAACAGCACCATTTCTGCTTTAAGTCCTATCTGACCATCACTTTTCTGTGGTCTTTTAAACTATGTTTTGGTTAAAAAAAACACAATCAGGAAACCTAACTAACCTCTCCAGTTTCATTCTGCCAAAGCATATTCGTTAAAATCTCCAGTGTGGTGAAGACTGTTTTAGAACTCTAACAATGCTTAAAATACAATTCTATCAGTTCCAAACACCAGAACAGCACAACTGTCAATGAGCTGCAAATTCACTGGGAAAAAGCCCACAGTTTCTTTGCTTTTGCTCAGCACCTAGCACCTGGTTCACAATTAGGCCGAATAAAGTATCTAAAATAGAAAGCAGCAGTAACTGAACAATACAATCCACTATAGTGGAGATATAGATATTAAATAACACTATAAAATCACTAAATAAAAAATTTCTTTTCAAATGTAAGAGACAACTTGTGTAAAAAGAAACACAGTAAACAAAGAATCTAATGATATTTCTTCTGCATGAAGAATATAGGCAGTCACAAAAGGTAAAGAAGAGCTAGCAGTTCAAAGAGATGTGCCAGCCCAGTAAGGAATCTCTGCCAAAGTCAAACAGGCACAGGAAAAAATAATCTCCAAGAACCACGAGGCTGCATGAAGCACTAACAAAGAGGTTGCACAAGGAACTTGTTACACTCTTATTCTGCCATACAGCTGAATTAAAAAAAAAAAAAATCAATGTATGATACATTAAATGTTAGTAAATCATTTAATGGAAAGTCACCTGAAATATTCAACTACGTTTGTTTAGATGGTAGCATAAAACTGTTCTGAAAACTAAAAATTCAGCCTTATTTTTATTCTACTGCTCAGAGTTCATACATTAATCATCTGCTTCCTCAGTGGCATTAACGCTTCCCTTTTTTTTTTGGTCTCACAGCTTTCTTATTCCATTTTTTTGAAATGGCCATCTCAAGTATTTTTTCTCTTTTCATGCTTTTCTTTCTCAGCTCCTTGGTTTCCACTTATAAATCAAATTCAAAATACCATTTTAGAGCACTACAAAGCACAGCCCTTAGACCTCTTTCTTTACCACTGCTTTCACTGGTAGCAGTGATCCTTAAAAGAACTATCAGGCTTGCTTGGACTATCAGAGTCTTCTTTCCCTAGTGTAGTTCTTATTTTTTCACCTCCAACATGAAGCATGTTTTTGACAGCTTTAAATTCACTTTTGCTAGATGTTTCCTGTAGAAAACTCACATGTGCTATTGCACAACCATGTCCCTATGCCCTAATTATGCTGTTTCACACCTTTGAGATGTCTGTAGATGAAGTCTTTCAGAGTAAAGAAAGCATTAATTGACGTCAGCGATTTCTGTTGCCTAGTCTTATGTACATCCACAGTGTCATATACACATACCAGGCACAAACCCCCAAGAACAAACGATTTGAGGGAACTGCCCTTTGGGAAATTTGCAGAGACTGTGTTAAACTCAAGTGATACTCAAGTAATATTTTAAAAGCACTAATCAGGTGATATAAAAAGTTGATATAGTAATTAAATTTGCAGAAGATGCTAAATTAGGAAGTGTTGCAAACATGCTCGAAGACAGAGAAATAACACAAAGGACCTGAAAAAGCTTAGAAATAAGAGCAGGAAATAACAAAATGAAATTGATCTGGGAAACATGCAAAGGTACCATACATCTGGGGGAAATATTTCAAAATTAAATACCAAAAGTAATCCAATCTTGTGGTTCAAGGTGTAAACTGATTGCCACAGCTGAAATAATCCTCTCAACCTTCCTGCTCAGCAACATATAACTGGCAAGGTACATTACGAAGGGTTTTGAAAGATCAGGCACAAGTTATTTTTGGAGGCAGGATGCCTGTCTCTTACAGAAAATCATCTGCAACATCTATATTCAGAGAAATAGCCAGGTCCATTGAGAACATTCCCCCTCTTGGGCAAGCAAAATATTTGCTTACTCCCCCTTTCATGGCCAGCAGTTACCTCCATGCCCTCGTTTGTATCCTTACTGACAATTCAGCACAGACCCATGACACAGTGGCAATGCCACTAACAGCACAAGTTGAAAAGAACTGGTGAAGGGGATGCCAGGCTAGTTAGAGGGTGAATTATCTGGGCTCTTAGTATTCCCAGCCTCTGGGAAACTGCCTCAGCTGCTTTTCACTCTCAGCGGCCACAGGGACTGCTACACCAGACAAGCAGTAATGTTGTCAGAAACACAGAACCAGATACTCAGTTGATGTCAGTCAGGGCTTTTCTGCTGACTTCAAAGAGAATAGCAAATTTAATGTGAGTTTGCAGTGAAATAGGATATTGAAATTCTTCAGTGCTGCTTAGTTTTCCATCCTTGGGCTCACCACCATCAGGAACTAGAGAAGAGATGAGGCTTTGTACAACACTGATAAAACTACAGCAAATATATCACTAGGCTTTGGCCCTTGAATGCCATTAAGTCATAGAGAAGCTGGAAGGAGTTGAATGGAAATCAATAACAATGAAGGATCTCAAACAGATGGGCTTTGAAGAAAGTCACTATCTTCTTTTGTTACACATAAAAGACAAGAAATGTCATTAAAATAAATAAATTCATTATAGCCCTATAGCAAATCAGTTGCTATCTGTCTTAGCTTCAGAGCAGAGACCCTACTTAGAAATTAACTTTCTACTACAGCTCTAAATAAACAGCACATATATCCTCACACATTCCCTGCCCTGTTCTTTCTAGATAAACAATATGTACAGGAATGAAATTAGAGACTGAGATGAGTCATTGGTTTCACCACTCATTCAGATCTGTTCATTGTCTAACCCCCCCCCATGCATTCAGTTGATTCAATTTATTATGAAATTCCAGAGGTGTGAATGGCTGGACAATAGATTAAGGAGTCTCTGCAGCTGGATCGTCTCTCGTCACTAAAGTGTAGTGTGGTTCCACATGGGCCAAGAACAGGATTTCACAGAAACTAAATTGAGATTGAATATCATTCCATAAAGATTTGCTGTAGCATAAAGAACAAATCATACACTTTCACAAGAATTTTTGAGTCAAGTTTACAGTTTGTGCCAAGCTGACAGGCCTTGCTTCTGTCTGATGAGTGTGAAGCCAATCTCCTGCAGAGCAGCTAGCCTTAAAAAGTCTTACTGAAACATATAAAAAGCCCAGCTCCTGGTCTCATGGAAATTACTTCTCTGGGGGCATTTATGATAGCAAATGGAAGGAAAAAACCAAAAGACAAAACAAATTTTCTGAATAATCTCATTATAACTGTGGTCAGCTTTTTACACTGGGGTAGTATGAAAGCTCCAAGGAGAATAACTTAATGCAACTAAAAAAATAATGAAGAAACTGTTACCGTGCGGATACCAGGGAGATAAGGATAATCTCTGGTATTAAACAAAATACTTGGATCTTAAATGATCTGTGGCCTGTCCCTCGCTGTGCAACATGTTTCCTGTACAAACCCAAACAAATGGCTTTAGAAGTACTCTAATTCCAGGTCTGTAAAGTCAGAACTTTCTTAGCCACTTCTATTCACGTTACAAGATACATACGTCCACAGATTTGGAATAGGAAGGAGAAGGTATTTCCAAAGCAGGCAATACTGTTATGGGCACCTGGCACCACCACATTTCATCAGGCATGTATGTCTAGAAAATCTTCTCCAGCCAGAAGAGGGAGATCTGTGGTTTGAGATCTCCAGACCAACGATTCTTATGAATCATTTTGGGTGGGCTTACCTTGCACTTAATCATCAAAAGGAATGCCAAGGTTATGGGCAGCACCATTATGCACAGTCAGACATCTTTGGCTCTCTGTGGCATGTAGGTTTTCCAGCTGTCAGGAGCCCCTGCCCTCCACAAGCTCTTTACAAGAAGACTGGGCTTGAAGATGGAAATGTAGTCATGATATAATGGAGTGTGGTGCCTGATACTATCAGGGCTTTTAATATTAGTCTCATTGCTGCAGGGTTTGAGCACTTCCAGCTGAAGTTGGGTGCTGCCATCATCCAACTGTCTGATAGAGAGACCTGCAGGCAAAGTTGTGGTTATAAAACTTGAGATGAGCAGATCCTCTATCTGTATAATGAGCTAATTAAAAATTAATTTAAACATAGTCTGTATAAAGTGCTGAAGCATATGATGTGGGGTATAATCCTATGCTGGATTTGACAACTCACAGCTGCTACTGCATATTCAGTGTTTTTGAACAAAATGATATGTTCCTTCTGCCAGACACCAATGAGAATTTTCCCTCACTGAGGACGTGAGAGTCTGACTTCAGGATGCAGATTGAGTAGTTAGTCTATGTGATGATGTGCAGAGATAAGAGCTCAGATCTAGAGGCCATTTGACTGTGTTTGCACACATGCTGTTCCTTAGACTAAGCAATGTTCTAGAAACCAAGCATGGATACATTCACTGTCCTTCCCACCATTCTTTGTTCCAGACTTTGTCATGCTGCACCAGCTTGTGTGTCTCAGCACTTTCACTGTTGATGTATCCATAAATAGGATGAAAATATCGGTATTGGCAATAAGCACAAAAGGTTTTTTGCCTTCAAGGCATATAGACCCCTGGGAACTATGTGGAAAGCTGAAAGGCAAGCTCTGATTGCTTTCCTCTGTCAATGAGTCTCAGCTGGGACACAGATATATATGAGGTGTCAGGAGCTGGGGAAGCAGAAATCAGAGAGGTAGGAGTGCACTCAGGAAGCCGTGAAAGAGGTCATATAATTCTTGATCTCTTCTTGGACAGGGATGTACCACAAGCCCTAATTGAGCCCTGCCCCAAATGAGGTGCTAGTCACTGTACTGCAGAGACATTGGGACTCCTGGATACTCCAATCTCTGCTCCTTGCAGCCAGGCCAAATCTGGGACACACTAGTATGGTACAGTTTGCAGAACAACTAGAGGAAGAGGTGCTCTCTTCCTTGTTTAGCAATGATATTTAAATAGCCTAGAATGAGCAAATACTTCAGTGAAAATCTCTTTCAGTTTGAATGAGAACAACTGGATGGTTGCCTTGGCTTGATGACTGAAAACTGTATAAACATGAGTCCAGCTATATGAAGCAAGGCAGGAATAAAAGGATTGCTTCTGAATATAATTACTTAGTGTGATCATTTTTGAATCTGAAAACGACCACTTCCACTGACAGTTCTCTAAACATTGGTAGTTGGTAGTTAGTTCACTGTATTATTAAATAAAACATTTTCCTTTCCCAAAAAGCATGTTAATTAGTCATAATGAGATACAGCCTAGACACAATTAGGTAAGAATTATGCATGGCCACACTCACTTTTGTGGTATTACCAGGTACAGAATCACTATAACTCTTGATAGGAATAACCTCAAAGAGTTAGAGCAAACCAGAACAGCAATTATGAATTAACTCCATACTTACTAGAAAGAAAATCTTGCATATTCAGGAAGCTTTCTTAAACAGAAAGACCACATTTGTTCCTTACTTACCACCTTTATTCTGCTGGTGTCTCCAAAGCAGGAAGGGCACAAGGGTCCCAAGATTCTCTGAGCTGAAGTGGAGAAGCTCAAGTATGGCAGTCTTTGGACCAAGAAAGAGAACCGTGAATAATAGGTAACTTATGTGAATGAGACACAGAATATTTAATTTGAGAAAGAGCCTTCCATTATTCCCTTAAAAATCAGTAGTAAAAAAATCAGCACAGAATAAACCCATTAATTGGCTGATTCTGGCCAGCTACTGTGTACTGCTTATTGAATTCTCATGAGAGCTCATGAAGACCTTGGTTACTTCCCATAAAAGTAAAAGGATGCATCCATGTTTCAGCAGTAGTACTGCCACCAACCTACTTCTGTTTTGTGCTACCTACAATGATTTCACATAAAATTTGAAACCAGTATCAAAATAGTTTTTTATTTTTCCAGGATACTTATGTATATATTTGAGATGCAGACCACAATCAGTTAGAGCCCTCTGTCCTAAAAGGACACTCTATAGAAAGGCCAGCATTTATCAGCACAAGGAATGGGTTCTGTTGAATGGGTTCTCTTTATGGAGCAAAGAACAAATTTTCAAAAGAGCTAAGTAATACTGAAAACTTTGGCCTCTTTTTTTCTATGTCCATGGTGCATTTTTGCTTGCTCTGTCATAAAATGGAATGACATGTACATATTAGAGAGATGACCATAATACAAGAGCACGTACAGAGCAGCATACATAAGAGATTGGACAATACATTCCTTCCCAACCCTTCCTCACATACGTATACCAAAGTTTTGGTAGCCCTGACAATGAGCTAACATTTACTAAATGAGATCTGATTGATGTCTTCCCTGTCGTAGCTGGTCAAATTTTTGATGACTGCCTGTTACAAAAGGAAGAGAAGCAATGCATTAACTATTGAGCATAGAAATGTATGTTAGAAAACAAATCATAAGCAGTAATACTCTCATGTCCTGTATCTCACACTTCAGAGCTCTTTTGCATGTTTCCCTTAGCATATGTATTGATTAGTGATTTGTACAGCCCATTCTTTAGGCATTTATCCACGAAAATAAAACTTAAAGGATGACAAAATAAACACCATGCCTATTCCCTCCTGCCAATTTTACACACAGAGACATTTCAGTTAAAAAAAAAATGGAATACCTAAATTCTCTGAGTGATTTTTTATGCAGTGCTGAATAAGAATGTATTGGGGTTGCATGGCAAGGTTTCAACAATGGGGGAGGCTAAAGGGGTGGCTTCTGTGAGAAGCTGCAAGAAGCTTCCCCTATGTCTGACAGAGCCAATGCCATCTGGCTCCAGCACAGACCCACTGCTGCCCATTAGAAGCAATGCCAGTGGCCTCTGGGACAGTATATTTAAGAAGGGGGGAAAACACCCCCATGTAACAGCAGCTGGGAGGGGAGTCAGCCAGGGTCACCCCTCTCCAAACAAAGTCCCCAGGAGCTGTCTGGAGTTCTTTTGCAGCCCAAGCTGTTCAACGTGGAGGCTTATCACAACAGTTTGCCACAAGGAATATGCAGAGCAAGGTTCCCATGGCAGCTAACTCACACTCAAGAACAATTTTGAAAATCCACAGTTTAATTGCCACAAATAGAGTTTTCTCCAATCTTTTCTCTTTTTTCTGCTTAATCTGAAAGGAAACAGTAAAATGATCTTACAGCAGATTTCTTTTTAGATTGTGGTTAGGTGCTTGAAGAACAGTTGAATCTTGTGTAAGGCCCATGCCACAAGGATAAGAGTTTTGATATAAAACATGATCAAAGTCTTTTGATTGTTATATCTTTCTCAGGCTCCCTTGACAGCCTATTTTCAAATTAAACTCCTCCTTAGAAATACTCCTTCTGCTTAGCTTTTCAGAAAATCCCTGTATGTGACAGATCCAAAGCACACAACTGCCAAGGATAGACTTTTAGTTTCCATTTGCAGCAGGGCCATTCTGGTATATTGGGAAAGTAAAACACACAAGTACTTACAGGAAAGATTTTAATTGTTTCAATGGATTGGGTCTTTTTATCCTGCACATTTCTAAACACATTAAGCATGTCTACATGTTCCTTTTTTTTCTTGTCACTTGCTGAAGGAATCATCTAGCAAACTGAGGCCTAAATGGAAAGAGTAGAGATGAAGCTACAGTAAAGATGTGACTTCATGGTCAGCTTCATCTAGTTGAACTCTGAAATACAACTGCAAGGGACAAATCTTCCTTTCCCCCACTTCACCTGTCTGTCCTCCACACTTTGTGTCAGCATATGTAGTTGCATCCTCAGCAGTCAGCCAGATCCAGTCCCCTGTGCAGCTGCACAGCTGGATGAATGCTGCTGCTGACACAACACAAGGACGGGGACAGACACCCTTTCACCACCCTTTGGAGTTTACAAATAGATTAGCCATGGCTGATAGAAAAACTACACCCAAGTATCACCCGTTCTCGATGAAGAAAGGAAACAGCAGATTCCTGTGTTACTCACTGCACTACAACAGATCAAGTTACTGATAATTAGTGAGCATTTGGCATACCTGCCCTTATGATACTGTGGTCATTGGCAATACAAATGGAAAGAGATATGTCAGACAAATGCTTGTTTCAATAAATCAGGCAATAAATGTAAATTAAACCAAATTAAATGAAATTGTAAGAGAAGTTTCATGGACAGGGAACTGTGAGGCTTGAACACTCATTTTTCATTACTTTCATCTTCATCTCAGAGAATGCTACTTCCAAAAGTATACTGAATACTGGTGTCATGCTAATTAGCATTAAATGAAAAGGTGGCTTAGGAGGCAGATCTAAACTAAATGGAATGGAAAAGGTGATACACTATTGGCTTCAGCAGAATTTGGAGGAGGCCTTTAACATTTTTTTATCCATTTTCCCCACTGTCTGCTACATACACAAAAAGACAGCAGAAAAACTTCAAGAGCTGCAAAAAGCCAAGTCTAGGGGACTACACAAGGAATAGCAAAAAGTCAGCTTTTTTTTAGAAACCAATATTCTTACAGTTGAGAAAAAAGAGTTGTTTCATATCAGAATAATTAAATAATAGGAGAAAAAGGGGCAGTTTCCTTTACAGCAGTTAGTACTAGCCATTATTAGTGCCAAGATCCTAGATTAGAGAGACCACCACTCTGATCCTGAACACCTTCTATCCAGCTCACTGCCCTTCACCTCAAGCCTTGACTCTGCGAGACAGCAGGATACAGACACCAGTGCTCTGCTCAGCAGCATGACATACAACTGCAGTTCCCACGGCCATCACAAGGAGCTACGTGGATACCTATTGCCAGGAAGGGTGGGGTGAGACTACTTGGAATGCAACTACTGAAAGTTCAAGTCAACAGGTTTGGAAACTTGGCAAAGATAGAACAGACAACTCAAGGTTTGTACGGTACCTCTGTGACTGGTATAAATCAGATGAGTAGTACTGAGCTCAAGGGAACCTGCCAACGCACAACAGATGAGCACCCACTCATTTGCAATGCTCCTCTGAGCCCTGGCATCTGAACTCCTTGGATCTCATCCAGTTTTCTAGGGTTTTCTCCAGGCCAAGGTGAGAACCACACAAAACATTCTGCCGTTCTCAACGTGGAGAAAAATAAAATCACATTTAATCATGAAAGTTGATCCTCCATTTTTTACATCAGTGAAGCTACAGAGGAGATGTAAGAAAGAATAAAGAACTTCCTCTCCTTTCAAATCCCCACCCTGTAAGTGCTTTCCTGATGCTGACAGAAATGAAAGTCAGGCCTGGATAAATCCAGCAGAGATACCCAGAGGCACCAGAGCAGTGCTGGGCCCCTCCCAATGCCACACTGCAGTTCAAAGAAAGGCTGCAGATCTCCCACCGTGATGCAGTTTGGCTCCCACCCGAAGAACCACATACCTTGCAGCACTGTACTCTCTTTGCAGCATTGTCTCCTCTGTGACAGCAGGTCCTTATCTTCTCTGCATTCTGCCAGTAACAGTCACATGCTGATCTCATGGTGCACAAATGCTGAGCAGCACCTCTAGTCCTCCTGCTCATTTTACCTCCAGACACATGTCAGTGCCAGCCAAAGCTCTTTATTTGCCGAGCTTTACCCACTGTTTCTGCCCCAGCTCCCATTCGAGGTGCTTGCTTTGACAATTGCCTTTCTACACATCAAGGCTGTCATAAGTATTTTTGAGACAATGGAGGCTGTAGTAAATGGGAGCCTTGATAACAGCAGAGAGATCAGATGTCACAGCTTAAGATTCAGTGTCACTCCATGCATGTTGCACACACACAGGTCAACTGCACGAAGTATGCACTGCTGTGCCCTGGGCTGGAGCTTGCAAAATTGCTTTCCTGCATATGCACGGCTGGTTTTTCCCTAGCAGCCATGGCCACCAGTGCCAAAAAGGCACCCAGATGATGTGAAATATTGAAGGAAGGTTTTCTGTAAGCTTTTCATGTAAAGCATAAGACTTCACTGGGCATTTAGAGAGGGCATCTGGCATATCCTGGCTAATAGGATCTGGAGATGCCTCCAAATTCACACTGGAACAAACTGCTTAGTCTCAGACCTTGCAGTCTTCAGGCTTACTGATCAAAATAAGTATGAAATAAAGATGTAAAATACAAATGAAACAAAAAGTCAAAAGCAAATCAAACCTTTTCAAAAGTTAAAAGGATTTCATGAATGAAATGAAATTGAATAAACAGGTCGAAGTTCATTTCTTAGCACAGTAAGGACTCAGCTACTTGGACTGTTGATTTAGCCAACACTTTGACTACAGCAAAAGATGGCTCCTAGTTGCAAGACCTGGCTCTATTAATACAAACTTTCAAAACAACTCAAATTGTCAAGCATCTGCTTCAGCCTGTTACAGAAAGTCAGGCAGAGCCTGAACTCTGGATAGAGACCTGAATTTTACTGTATTTCAGGGCTGATGGTAAAAGGGTTGAAATATCAAGTTCCTCTGGTATATCTTCAAATAAATGAAGTTCAAAAGTAAAACAAATGCAGTTCTCTAATCCCATCATTTCCCCAAGATGCTGTGGTAGCATGGATTGAAGGGCAGGGAGGAGAAAGGAGTGAAGGAGGAGAAAGAAGTTCCTCATTCCGCCTTACTGCCCTTCCTGTTTTCATGTCTGTTTATTCACAGGATTGTCTTTCCACAAGCAAACAACTAGAGACAAGCTCACTCCAAATGTATGTTCTCTCGAGTTTCAAGCACTTGCTCTCTGTTCTTGCTGAATGTTTAGTTACAGCATGAAAAATGGATATGCGGAATGAAGACATTTCCCCTTTGACTAGCACATTTGCCGAAGGTATGTCAAGGATCTGAGGCAAGGGGTATGGGCAAGCTTTCAAGAAAGTTTCCCCCCCTTTCTCCTTTGCTTGCTTATTGGAAGAGCAATAAATATCAAGCAGACAGACCCTTCTCACAGTTACAAAGCCTACCTGTAACTGAGCTGGATAATTAGCAGCCTTGAAGATGATATATGACTTTCATTACCCTTTGGGACTGGAGACTAAATGAGGACAGAGCTAATTGCCGTGCAAAGCAGTTTGGCATGAATGAGAAAAATGCAGGCGCTGTCTCCTGCCAAAAAAGGGCCCTATTGCGGCTCTGATCTCATGGCTGGTTTTTGCCGCAGGAGTTCACTTGGTGTCCATAAATCATGGTCTGCTTACAGCTGAAACTGCACTGAGTCATCAACATGCAATAAGCTGAGTGACAGATTCCAGCCTGACTACATTAGAACTTCAGACTTAGTTCCCCCCGCCACACTACCCATCCTTAACAGAAA
The DNA here is from genome assembly GCA_013400515.1 of Erpornis zantholeuca. Taxonomy (NCBI): domain Eukaryota; kingdom Metazoa; phylum Chordata; class Aves; order Passeriformes; family Timaliidae; genus Erpornis; species Erpornis zantholeuca. The sequence goes on from VZTN01025158.1 coordinate 48,351, forward strand.
ATTAAACCCAGACTACACAGACATGAAGGCTGTGAGAAACACAAGGCTTGTTTACTTGACAATAGTTTTTTAAGACTGATGTTTCCAGGAAATAACATCATGCATTCTGAAAGGGAGAGGGTCACAAGTACTGATTTTATAAAATGACCCACTGCTATAGCACTTGGTTTGTCCTTCCGCATGTAATAGCTGATTAAAACGTATTGCCCTCCTCTAATGATCTAAAGTGGCACTTTGTCATCTTAGTTCTTATGGAGATAGATTTAGTGAGCTAACTGAGAAAATATTTTGCTGCTCTTTAAAATTAGGCCAGAAGAACCTGAAATTTGATTGTAAACCTTCTTCCAAAGTGGCCTGGGGCATATTAACATCCATATTGTAGCCTTAAGAAGTGTGGGCTTCTGGGGAATCTAACCCATCAGTGCAAAAGAGAGTCCTTGAAGATACTCTTTTCCTCTCCCCATTCTGTTTTACAGAAGATCTTTTGCTTTTCCCTAAAGGTACCTTAGGTCTATTTTTTTTTTAATGGAAGAGATTGTGCTGAATTTGCAATATGGTATCCTGTCAGATCCTAATCAATTAGCCCACATCAGCTCAGTATAAGTCAGATACCAATTTAACTCACAGAGCTAAGCCTTCTGATTTTCTCTAAGGGCAGTCACATAATTCATTCTTTGTAGTGCCAAATTATATTTGACATTTAATTTAAAACTCAAGGTACCATAATGCAAAATCTCACAAAAAATAATGGTGATAAAGCAGAGGAACATTTCATTTGACAGTGAGGATTTTTTCAGCTTATTTATGCATCCAAACTTTCCCCCTCACCCACCTTTCAAAGCCCCAAACTCAGAAGGCAATCACTTTCAGGTGATTTTAGCCTCTACAGGTGCTTGCATACAGTAAAGGGGCACTTAAAGGTGAAGCAAACAAGGTAGTTGCTGATCACCTTTTGGTGGGTGAGCTCTGCCCTCCTCTCCTTGATGACACAAGCTCAACTTTCCAAGTATTCTTGCTGTTGTAGATAGCAGAAAGAAATATTTCCACAGAGTGGCTGGGCTAACTGGAATGGTTGTGTGTGGACTGGGGGAGGGGGAGTCAGGCTAAAAAGGTTGAGTTTTTTACATTTATAAGACCCAACAAGAGACGGGGGAAAAAAGGTTTAATGGCTTCATTCACCACTCTCTGCCCTGCAGTAACTCCATTCACAGCAACTGGGCACAATGGAAGTCTGGTGGTTCATGAAGCACATCTAGACTCTGACAATGCTGGTTCATGCACAAATGATAAAAAAAACCCCAACAAGTTCTCCTCCTTTCTCGAATGCGCAACACACTGTGAATCCATGGGGAGTTTTAGTCCTGGGCTCACTCAGCACTTCCAGTAACAGTCAAAGTCTAATCAAAGCACTACTTGGAAAAATTGGACAGCCATCTCTGTGAAGGTGAGTGGCTTGTAGGGACTGACTCTCTGTTGGTAGTGTGCAAGCAGCCAGAGATGTGCCAATCCAGAGCAGCTCCATGAAAAGAGAAAGTAATGGATAACAGCAGGCTCTGCATTGTTGAGACAATACCAGATAGCAATAAGCAAAGGACACTAGTAGTGCAATCCTCCTGAGAGTGACTCAACTTGCATCCTGTCAAGAAACAGCTACTACTTTGCAATAAAAAGAAGCAAATGTCTAATGTTCTCATCCTTTATGTGCCAGATTAGCTCTTGGGGGAAAAAAATCATCACTGGTCGCAACATGCTTCTCAACATAAGATGGATGACTCCAATTCTGGGATGTTAGGTTTTACTGTGGATTTCAATCGCTGATTAAGATGAAAACAGTTCAGGGTTAAACTGGTATTTTTAGAGTGACTGTAGGCCTCAGGTTAGGCATTCTTGCTCTACTTCACGTTTGCATGTAGGTGCACGCATTTGAAGGAGACAAGCTCAAAATCTTGCCCATGTGAATGGATCCATTTCTTTTAGTACTTGCTGAAGTCTTTTAGTACGGCTCTGAACTTAGGTTACAGAATACACAAGGCACTATCTGCGGTATGGAATGTGGACAGGAATAAAGTTGCTATGTACCTGAGTGAGAGAGTGCATTATCAGCATACTTGGAAATTAAAGAAACTGTATTTGATGTCAATACAGAGTGGCTGTGTGACAGGTTTAATTTAGTGAAACTATAGTGAGGGCATAACACCGCTGTAGGATTTCCCTATATTTCATCAGATTTCATGGGGGAATAAAAAACACAAACCCAAAAACTTCTGGAAAAGTAATTCCTCAGCATTGTATAACACGGAGAGCTCCTTTCTATGATGTGTATCCTGTAATTCAGCTCTTCCAGACTACCTGAGCTGAGACTATATCAGGACATTATTTTCAACAGCAAGGATTTTGTATTTCAATTGTAAGGATAAGAGTACCTTTCACAAGTCAAGAGAACAGCTTTCTTAATCTAATTATACTTCACCTTTTATAGCATACTGTAGAGTTCCATGGCTTATTAATACTTTCATGGGGAAAACCACTTCCATTGGTTTAAGCACTATTAACAATTTTAAGAAATAGAGATTAAGCATTCCCTATTACTTTTTCATAAAATTTAAGATTGTATCATGAGGAATTATGCAGCCTTCACACCTCTACTTCTAAGCTCATTTTACTTAGCCTCCTCTCACCTGGAAATCTTTCCAGAAATTGGTTTTTACCCCTTCTAAATCCTGTATGTAGGGTCTTTTTGAGTTGAGGCAAGGCATACTTTTCAAGATGCTAACCTGTTATGGACTCATATCATCCACTTCATACTGTCCCAGCACTGTCCCAGAAATTTTTGCAATTGTGAATCTGTGTAGGATTCACCTGTAACTCCTCACAAACTTAATAGCAGCATTTTGGCACACAAACATACAATCACACAAAAATCTTTAGAATATTTAAACAAACAAAAGATTTTGCACCAAATTCTCGAGAAAATTCAGCTTGAAAGATATTTTTTCGAAATAGTTTTAATGTTTTCAGGAATGAAATTATGTAAGAACTGGGGCAACAGTGTTGCTCTAAAGAAGTTGGATTAGTTAAATGTCTATTTTAGTGGCCCATTTATATGACTAAATTTTTACTATTGCAAAGACAGAAGCTTTAAAAATAAGGAATCATTTAAAAGGGTACACAATCAGTAAATATCTAGATTGGAAAACTGACATTTTGTACTACAAAGAATCATGAAATAGATGGAAGTGAAGCGATAAGGGCACTGAGATTTCAGACCCTCGGATACATAAGTTGGTTTCAAGAGTTGACAACTTAAGCACTTTCAGTGAAAAAAAACCAAACACATAAACAAGAGTTTAACTTTAAATTTATGCTTTCTGAAGGTCTTAATCTCTTCATATGTGGGATTTACCATATTGCTTTACAAGGAGTCTATCAAATATGGGAAACTGACTTCAGAGTCCTTGCATGCAGTAAGGAAGCTGATTTTTAATTACATTGTGCAAAAACATTAGCAATAAAATCCCCTTATAAATACAAACAGAAAACTAAATCATAGAATAGGAAGCTATAAGGATTGCAAGGCAGAGAGACTGAAAGAGAATGCAAATGACCTCAGGACACTTAGACATATCTAATTTCTGGAGAAAATTCTACTTCAATTTATAGTGATATAAAGAAGGCTCAGAAAACAGCTTGTTGACTTCTCATTTACAATACTCCCAGACAAATGGATTATAGTTTTTTTTAATCCCTCCTGATATGGGAATTTATAATTAATAGCACAGACGCATTTGTCACCATTCTTAATCATGGCTATTAGTGCAAAGATTTCAACAAGCTCTATTCTGTTCCAGTTTAAATTCCTTTAAATTCTTCCAAGCTCCATCATGGAATAACTCTCTGCATAATTTAAACTTGTGTTTGACCACAGTTCTGGGTCCTTATCATATCTGGACTGAGGAGCTTTTTTCCAAAGCACAAACAGCAATCACTTCAAACAATTTGAATTTTCTGGCCACTGTCTGTCCATACAATCTGACAAGCTGTAGTATCTTACATTTCCTTGTCACTGGCCAAAATATTTCTGAAATTCCAAGTTAATTAGCACTGCAACATTCCAAGTACTGTAAGAGGCTAAACCCTGGTTTTCCAATGGGATAAACAGGGGTTGCTGCTGCTCCATATGCAATAAAAATAAATTCCCCAGACAAAAACAGTTAAGTCTAGATTGCCAGATAAGAAAAGATGAAAAATAAGGACTTTTTTTTTCTCACATTATAGTTTAGGAAACAAAGGCTGAAAGGGAACAAAGTTTTGCCCAAGATTGCCAAGACTAGACAAAACAAGGACAAAAATTGAGTCCAGATTTCTTCAGACTTGTTATGGATCCTGTATCACATGATCATTTTGCTCAGTAAATGAATGGCAATCACAGTCTGACCAGCAGCCTGCTGAATTCAACAAGAACAGCTCTTTCTATTTCCAAAGGGGATTTTGATCAGAGTCCATTGGGTTACTCTATGAATACAGGCAAAAGAAGCCTGAAGCTAGAATAAAGCTGAGGACATGCCACAGCAGAATAGATTGCTTCTTTTTTTAAGGCATCTCTAATTCATTGGCCATGAATAATATAATATTCATGGAGTCCCATCTGGTGTTCAGTTTTATGTATAAGTGCTTTGCATTGTTGGTCAGATAACTCCGACTAAAACCAGTAAAGTGATACATGGGTCCTTGAAAACAGTAGTGAGATAAAAAGAAGTAACAAATTGAATAAAGGAGAAAAAAAACGCTTGCTTTAGTCTGAAAGGAATAAAATTGACGCCTTTTAACCTTACACATAAGTTCCACACCATTGCTTTTTAAAATCAGCTGAAAATCATTTAAAATCAAATTGATTTTGGCTTTTACATTCAGATGCACTTCAGCTTCTCACTTACTGGCCTATGCAAATAATGTCTTCAGCCAACCTATGTTTAGAATGGTTTGAAAATCAGTTTGTATGTCCACATGCTTATTGGAATTTTCTCATTTCCATTTTACTCAGAGCCAATCACAATCAGATTAACTTGCTGGGGAATATGTCAAGAGGCTTATTTAATGGTGCTTTAGCAAAGAAATGGTCCCTAATATAGTGAAACATTTTTTTGCCTGTAACACATTGTCTATTGCCCATTTTGTGTCAATAAATACGAAGATGGATAATAAGAACTGTTCACGTTTATTCTGAAGAGCTCTCCTCTTCATCATGTGTAGACACCCATAATCAATCACAAAAGAAAATCACATGAAAATATTTCTTAGTTTACATCTCCTCCTTTCTACTAAAAAAATCTGGAGTATCTGCAGCCTTCCATGTATGGTAGACTTCTGAAATGGACACTGTCCTGTTCACCTACTGCCATCCAACTGTGGATCATTTGGATTGGATAACTGCTATGTGAACTGACATTTAGTCATCCAGTCTGAGAGCAAGAATGCTGAAATGATGCAACATAACACGCTATCAAGGCTGTAATAGGACATAGAACACCTGCCATTGACTTGGATAGAAAGGATAAAATGCTCTGAATTGCTTTGTTTTCAGCATTCTCTTCCCCGTACTACTCACATGTCCATTTTTACTGAATTTGTCACTGATGCTTTAAGGAGAGAGAAATGGCATGGTTGGAGAACAAGAAAATGTGAAGCAGATGCCCAAGTCCTATTACTGACTCTGCTGGCGACTGGATAAGCTGTTTATAGCATTGTATCAAGTTCATTGATTTAGATGGCTTGGTTTTAGGTTTCCAAACCGACAAGATGCACACTGCCTGCTTTCCACTGTGAGTCAGTACTTCAACACTCATTATCTTCAAAAAAAGAGTTAGAATGAGTCTGCAATTAAGGTGGTAAGTATGCCTCAAGCTCTGCATCTAAAAAGTCAACACTTACAATTAAATGATATCAGGAAAATACTGACTGTAAGCTCACAGTAATTCAATTTAGTTGCCTGTAAACAAGAAATTAAAAATGCATCATGAAGAGAGATATTGTGGGTTCAATCAATGCTTTAAGGGTCTCTGCAAATCTCAAATAAGAAGTAAAAAATCCATGCACAAATATTACATTGCAAAGATGATGAATGGGAATGGGGTGGGAGGTTATATAACCTGATAATATCAAGGATCTGAAAGAGCTTAAACTATTTAACTATTCAGCAGTGAAAAGAAGTCAAGAAGGATCACTGCAGACAAGGACTGGAAATACAATATAGAAGCTGACTTGTGCAGGCTGACATTCTGCTTCAAAGAGTATTAGTGCTAGAGAGTGCTTACAAAACTATAAGTCTTTAAAAACAAGTCTGATTTAATAAATATTTACTAAATTGTATAAGAATTGCCTGGCATCAAGTTATAAATATTAAATTGTAATGTAAATGTTAAAAGACTGATGTTTTTTCAAATAATCAATTTAAGATTATAAGAATTTTTGGATTAAACATAAAAAATAATAAAAAAAATCCCTGAAAGTCAAACAAAAATAGTGATGGTTGAATTCCAAAAGAACAATCCACTCAGAGTTCCTTTCATGTGCCAAAAACTATTATTTATATTGTTTATGCACTTTCATCATGACAGCCCTAACACTGAGCAGAGCAGATAGAGTCTAACAGTTACCACATTAGAGAAGAAAAGCTCTCAAAAGGTAAATAAAGTGAAGTGAGGCTATATTTTTGGATCTTGGGAGACATAAGGCCATTCTGATATTCTGCTTATATTGATTATTTTATATTGTTTAATGAACTTCTGTACTCTCTCTACAAAATAAAGATTGGCTCAATGACTAGAGCCTGCACTTAAAGGAACCACCCTATTAAAACTGGTTTTGTTCGTGCCTGAAGAATCAGAACAATTCCAGACAGTTTGTTTCATATATTACTTGAAAGCTCCTGTTCCATTAGTATGACATAGTTTTTGAGACAAAGCTTAACCATAATGTCTTTCCCCTTTAAAAGGTAATGACACCATCTAAGCAAAAATAACAGTGGGGGAAAAAAAGACCCCCCATTATAGCAAACTGTGGTATTAATGAAATTCTGTTTGTATTAAAATTTTCTTTCAACCCTGGTCTTCCTTTTCAGGGGGATAGTGTCAACCTGTCAAACTTTTAATCAAGAGCAGTTCATTGATGCTTCCATTATGTCAAAAAGCCTCACCTAGGTGACTTCAAGGGGAGACAGCAGGTCTGACTTTCTCAACATCCAAGGCTATGAATTTTTCATTTCTCACCCCCAACTTTTAATTTCTAGTATCTGTATGTGGATAGACACAATGTCTTTTTTATTGCATCAAATCTATAAATAGTGTACATTTCAATCAATTCATAAAATCAAGACATTAAAGGTAAATACATGAAAGAATAATTTCTTAAATTTTAGGTTAGTAAAAAGGGGCTAGTTNAAGTACCTGAACCTCATGTTCTGCTCACAGAATGCTTATTTGGAAGACAAAAATAACCCTCCCACACAGCAGCTTTACAATGCCTTCCTCTGCAGCTTATCTCTTACTAAACTGCCACAAGTGAAGTTATAGGGAACTGTGACTAGGAAAGGCTCTCTCTCCCTGATTCTAGGGAACCAAAATAATTGCTTAAGGATTTTGAGGTGACTGAGAACAGGCTTACTACAGTTCTGATTTTCATCTCATTGACCCTGTGTGATAGGCAGAAAGTTTTTCATACTGTGTGCTACAGACAGAAGACAAGTCCCAAGAAAATGTACAGTCCTCCTAGGACCTCAGTTTAGTCCTGCAAAATTTGAATTTCTATAATAGAGCTTCAGATTGGACAGTTTCTACCATACTCGCAAACAAAGCCACCTTTTTGCATTCACAGTAATATCCCTTATTTAGCAATTAGATGTACAGCGAGATGAGTTTTGACTGAGAATTACTTTCTTGCATCATGATCAGAAAGTGAAGTCAGGGAGAATTACAATAACCTGAAGGTATGGTTAAAGGAGCTTCCAGATTATGGGCTTTTGAATAAGTTTGCAAAGGCATATTAATGAGGAGTAATACACCTAAATTATTTACTTTTCACTCTTCTGCCANTAAAGGTAAATACATGAAAGAATAATTTCTAAAATTTTAGGTTAGTAAAAAGGGGCTAGTAAGAGGACAGAGATCTATGCATTCACAAAATCTTTTAAATGACAGCTACTTCAGCCAAAATTTCACAACACAGCATCATGATTCACTATCTAGAATCCCTAGAAATTATTTCATTGAGGTGTTACATTTGCAGACATGCTCATAATAATATAATTCAGCTTGCTAAAGAACCCCTACTTTATTGCATAGAAGTCAAATTTGGGGCCAGATTCTGGCCTCCTGCAGTAGCTGCTATTCATCAGCAAGACTGAAATGTACAAAAAGTCAGTTTAATGAAGTACCTGAACCTCATGTTCTGCTCACAGAATGCTTATTTGGAAGACAAAAATAACCCTCCCACACAGCAGCTTTACAATGCCTTCCTCTGCAGCTTATCTCTTACTAAACTGCCACAAGTG
>VZTN01025158.1:56999-78015 GCA_013400515.1 Erpornis zantholeuca
ATAATTGCTTAAGGATTTTGAGGTGACTGAGAACAGGCTTACTACAGTTCTGATTTTCATCTCATTGACCCTGTGTGATAGGCAGAAAGTTTTTCATACTGTGTGCTACAGACAGAAGACAAGTCCCAAGAAAATGTACAGTCCTCCTAGGACCTCAGTTTAGTCCTGCAAAATTTGAATTTCTATAATAGAGCTTCAGATTGGACAGTTTCTACCATACTCGCAAACAAAGCCACCTTTTTGCATTCACAGTAATATCCCTTATTTAGCAATTAGATGTACAGCGAGATGAGTTTTGACTGAGAATTACTTTCTTGCATCATGATCAGAAAGTGAAGTCAGGGAGAATTACAATAACCTGAAGGTATGGTTAAAGGAGCTTCCAGATTATGGGCTTTTGAATAAGTTTGCAAAGGCATATTAATGAGGAGTAATACACCTAAATTATTTACTTTTCACTCTTCTGCCAAAGGAAAGATTCTCATCCAAACAGTTTGGTGGGTTTTGGTGTGTTTTTTAAACAGATCATGTATAATTAGAAGATGACTATTTGAGTCATTTATAAAGCCAAACAACAAGGCCCGAACTCTCATAATGTGAAATGTCCAGCTAATTACAAGACTGGTTTAAATTATGTTCCTAGGTATTACTCGTTCTTTCCAAAATGGGCTGGATATCTGTACGATTAATTCAGCCCCAAAGACCAATTTCGTTCTTGCAAACATATTGCACATTTAAAATGTAGCAAGGTTTAAATCATCCAAGCTTATTGTTTTAACTTCCAGCATTTCATTATTCTACTTAATGGTTTGCACATTGTTTTACACAAGTACAATATAATTTTATTGCACAAGGTAAAAATAACCCAACCAAAAAATGAAAGCCATGTCACATTTGCTTCCAAAAGAGGTGAGAAGTGATGGGACAGGAGACCTAAAATACAGTGATGCTTTGCCTACAGACAGGAAAAGCCGAAGGTTGTTCAACATATGCTTAATTGGGAAGATACATACTCAGAGTATGAGTAACATATTGTGAATTCAGCCACCCCTCAAGATCAGATTGGCAGAAATATAAAGAAACTGAGCCAGCCCAATCTTTCTCTCATTGTAGTCAACTGGAACATTGGCAGCTTTGGCTGGGCCAAGAAAAAGCATTAATTTAGGCCCTGTGGCTTCTGCACTGGAGCAGATTTCGTAGTTGGGGGTCACGGCTTTGAGAGACCCATGTTGGGGGTTCAAGTACCAAGTTTGCTGGGTGATCCCTCAAAACATAGTGGAACTGAAGGTAGAGCCTGCAGTCTCGGACACAGCTTCCTTCTTCCCCTAGGGAGCCTCCAGTGGCAGTGTCTGGGGGTCAAGAACTGCATCAGAGTGGCTTATTTCATGACCTCTAGGACTCCAGGTGCCACTGGTTAGAGGGATGGAAACAAGGTCTCACAATGAGTGGAAAGCATTCTGAGGCATTGCCCCTGCAAAGTACAGGTATTTGTCTTTAGCATTAGCAGATCTATGAGGAATTAAAAAATATATTTCAAATTGTTCTTTTGTGTGCAATACATGAATTGCTTTTTCAGAAAACTATTTTTGCCAAATATTTCCACAAAGCAGATCCAGTGAAGCACTGTGTCTGCAAAGCTGTTTAAGGATCGGTGCTTCCCAAGTGCCCTCAATTGCTCCTGTTCTACTTGCCTTGACCTGTTGCATCATGTTATGAGATATTAAACTGCCATCATGTTCCATTTTAGAGCTGATTACGCTTCATTGGTGGGCAAAGTTTCTGCTTGCTGAAGGTTTGTGAGGTTTGATTAATTAGTGCTTATGAAGTGCTTTGAAATTCTTGCATGAATGATGTTACAGAAACACTGAATATTGCTGCTGTTATACAGGCAGGTACATGATTAAAGATTTGATGTTGCAAGGTGTGGTTGGGCCTTACCTTCTCTTTGGGAAAATATTCTGGTTTCCTCTGAATTCCCTCTGGCAAGCTAGTACAGTCTTCCAACCAAACCAAACCAAAACACTTCAATCGTCCTAGGGTAGGGAAAAATAATAAAAAAGAGATTAGATAAAGGTTATTTCTGAGAACTCATTGCCTGTCTAGGATATTGCACATCTAGGTGGTCTGATAAACTTCAAGGACACCTTGGCGATTAAGTTTATTCTCAGACTAACTACATTTTCTTCAACTTTCTTTTTAATCAACCAGAGCTCTTTTAATTGCTTTCTCCTCTAGGTATTTTACATAGACACCTGATGGCCTGTTAAAGCATCTTCCTTAAGCATCTTTATCTGTGATATCCTCTTCTTGGCTGGAGAGACCTACCTATCCCTCTCCCCAGTTTCTCCTGCCCAAAGGGAGCTGTTACACATTGTATCCCTTTCCATAATTTCTGACTCTGAACCCGACAGCTCCCATCTGCTCTGGGAAGTGCAGCTCCCCACAGGTGATTCATTCTCAGCCAAGGCAGGATACTGTAGGGCTCAGCCCACAGCCAGCCTTAAAAGAACCAAGCTGAACATAATTATTTACCTGTTTAAAGATATGTCCAACTTGCTCACTGCTGCCACGCTTGGCGGTGGCCATGACCTCACTGTTGTGGCCCTTCAGGAATGTGCTTCTTCACAAAGCAAAGGCCAGGATTCCTGTCGGACACACAAGTGCCCAGTGCCATTTGAGAAGGCCATAAGGCATCCAGGACATCTGCACAGGAATAGCAGAGATGACGCAGGACCTAAAGTAGACTGACACTCCTCCAGGGTAGCAAATGGATGCCAGGCAGACATCAGCAATAGCTCAAACAACACCAAATGCCAACCATGAAGCCACCAACTTCTCTCTGTACTACCCAACTTCCCTGTTTTCTACTGCTATTGAGGGCACTCAAAAGGATTGGCCATATTGATCCTCTGTGTTGAACACACACTTCACATACTTTTGGTCTCACTTACATTAGCCTAGCAGACTATGATCACCCTGCAATCTTTGATTCAAGTCACAGCACGGTATCTTTAGTTTCGTTTTTCCTGCTTGTTCTACTCACTTCACATCCTGCACCCAGTAACTTTTTTTTGTTACTTTTCATAATAACTTAACGGCTAATTTTGTACATACCTTTCTGCATACAGTAACCTCTGGGGTTTCAGTGCTTTGGCCTTGCTTAGTTTCCTAAGAACTGTAAAGAAAAAATATTGATTGGTTTTGCTTCAGGCTTTAGTAGACAAACTTACCTAGATTGCAAGGCGAGAGTCTGAGTACATGTCTCTATTTAAACTGTGGGAATATTTAGCATTTAAGAGGTTCAAAACAACCAGGCCAAACACCCTTACTACCTATCTAACACTGCCCGTTTCCTGGCTGCTGCCAAGTCTGATGCCATAGTCCTATCCTGTTGCATATTTTCAGAAACATAAATCTTATTAAGAAGTATTTAAAGGTAATAAAATTTTTAAATGCTTAAATGAAGAGTATCAGGAGCCTCTCACTCAGTTCCAGCTAGTGAGTTATTGCACATTTAAAAATCTGTACCTTCAGTTTTCTGATCCTTGTTCTTGTCTGTGCATCTTTCAAAAACTGGGTTATTAATCTACTGTGCCATAAAGTTTCTTTCATTAGAAATTAACAAGTCTGTTCTGACCTTTTCCTAGGTCTGGGCTGGATTTCCATGAGGTGTTTCTTGTCAATCACTATATTCTTTGCACAGCCTGCACTGTTCCGTGTGTGCTTTCAACTGGGTATTCATGCCTGGCCTGTAGATACATTTCCTGGCTCATCTCAGGCACGTCTCTATCCCCAGGTGTGAAATATGTATCCACTGCATGATGTCAGCTCTTAAATCTCCTGGGATTACTGTTCAGCTCCATTTAAAACAAAATCCATGCAGTTCTTCATCCACTTCCTGGGGGTGGGCACAACAGCCTGTGGCACTTACTGCTTTCTCTTGGCTGACCATGGATTGCACATTGCTTTCCTGCCTGTCACACACCATGGTGTTTTGTAAGACTGCCTTGAATGAAAGCATTTGAAGAAGCAGAGTCAGTAGTAGATTTTCACCTCATTGTTTCCCCTTTCTGGATATACCAGAACTCCATCAGTAAACACTGCAGTCTGCATCTTGACATTCAGAGCTGTTTCTTCTCCCCTTTCTCAGGCACCCCCACACCAGTGCTTTAGGTGCATATAATGCTTTAGGGAATTGTGCTCCACTTTCAATTTTCTTCTCTCAATGCCTTTTCTTTCTAATATTTGCGTATTCTCACAAGATTCCATATTGATTATTTTCAGCAGCCAAGAGAAGTACAATGTGATAGGTCCATAGCGGAGCTCACTCTGCCTTCATTCACCCTAATATTTTATCTCCAGCACCCATTGAGAAAAGTTATCACAGATAAATATTATGCCTTTTCTTTACCTATTATTTTACATTTCTTTCCTGGAATAAAGATGCTCTAAGACACAACACTGGCAACTAGAGGCACAGTATCCAGTTAATATCAAATATCTTTGAATTGGAGTTGACACTGATAATCATATGTGCTCATCAATACCTGCTAGAAGGTGTGGCAAAGGTTGTCAGGCAGCTGAATAGCTCTTCTTCTGCAGCATGGAAGTTATTGACTTCCTGATTTCCTTCTTAATTCTTTAATCACCTACCCCATCAAGATAGGATATATCAACACAGAAAATAATCCACATAGCAAGGACACAGATGGGAGGGGACAGAATGGAGGTGTACACCTGGCCCAAGCCAGGTAATTACTCCTACTTTGCCAATTAAAATCACATAGCCATTTTTGCTGGTTTAACAGTAAGCATCTATTTTACATTCAGCTCTTTGTTTCAGAGCAGATGTGTTCATTCTTACTTTTTAAACTATGTCACCTTTCCCTCAATGTGGGCTTAGGTTAATAAACTGTACATCAAGCACTGCTTAAAAGCTGGCTTTGCAGGATGATAACTGATGAGGGAATTGCTTTTAATTACTGTACAAGTGAGTAGATAAAAATCACAGTCCTAATAATCAACTCCAGAAACTGACAGCAACAAAGTCTCACATTTCAAATGTGGATTATTTTTTCTTTCAGCATTCAGCTACAGAAGGCAAATGTTAGTGGTTGGATCATCTTCTGTAAGCAAGCCAAAGCTATGTGTAACATTTTTGGATGCTAATAGGACACAGTTCTGGCAGAACAGAAATAAGGGTAACATTAAAGATTAGAGCAAACTTGGAAAGGAAGAAAAGTGCTTTTCTCAAATCAGACTTTCAGAAGAACAATAATGTCACCTACATCTGCTGTTAGAACTTTGAAAGTCCAAGGACAGAAAAAGCAAACAACTTGCTTGCACAGCTATCAAGAATCAGAGAGAACATGAGGCTTCCCAGATTGCCTTCAAAACCAGCAGCATTTGGCCCATTACCATCCACACCAGGCTAATGTATTTTTAATAGTTCACCTCCTAAAGAGATACTGCAGGCCATGAGATGCAAATTAGGCAGCCAAAATTGAGTGAGTTTGTGCTATGAGAAATTTCAGGGGAGAATGAAATAAATGAAAGTAGGATTACAGACTGGGTTTGGTGCTCTGGCAAGAGGAGAAAAAACTGCTCATAAAGCCCAATAAAACTTTATTTTTTTGGTTTATAAGGTGTTTGCAAAAACGTCTCAGTTGCAAAGTACAACATCTTTTTCTGAAGATTCATCTACAGCATAGAGGCTCTGATAAATCAACTGCTTTCTTTTTCAGCCAACTATGTGGTGTATGGAAAGCTGAGGTTACTATTAAGGCTTTGTTAAAACATTAGATGTTGCCTGAAAGCTGCCATGTGAACTTCATTTTGAACGTATTTCAATGCAAGTTTTTACAATAGGAAAAATAAACACTTAGGAGCTCAGGAAACCTGGATCTAAAATACTGTAGACATGGATTTGTTTATTTGTTGCTTTCCTGCTATAGATCAGCCTGTCAGGATACCTCCTTCATGTAAATATTTAAGATCTACAACAAACTACAAAAGATCTACAACAAAACAATTCTGATTAAAAAAAAAAAGAATTAAAGAAGAGAGGAAAATGAGGATACAGAGTTTATTTTTTAAAAACCCAAACAAACATGGATGTGGTTCTCTTTGGATCTATCCAGTGTATTCTTGATGAAAAGGAAAAATATTATGATTATGTTGCATCCAGGGAATGAACCTTAGCTCATTGGACCCACATATTCTGTACATTTTAAGTTACCCTATTCCTTTCAGACATTTTTTTTTGTTTTGTTTTAATGGGGCAATAATGTTCGCTCTCAAAAGTCCACATGAGAAACTGAAAATCCAGGATTTGAGAACTAGAGAAGTTCAGAATAGTAGTCATCTGGAAGTCTCCTCTTTTCATGTCAGTAAAGTATAATGTTACTTCATCTCATTTGGCTGCAAATGTAAATTACACCTTTTTTCAGTTGTTAGGACAGGATAAAAAACCACATAATTCTAATGAGTCATAAATGTTTCACCATTTTTTTCTTCATTTAATTCATATGGTGCCAACACCTGTGAAAACAATCAGCATCATAGCTGTGTGCTCTACTTAAATTTGCTTTAGGGTATGCTTGAGTAAAAGCTTTTATATCTCATTTCTCTACATTATTAACAACATGATGCCCTGAATCATTCTATAATTTAAGTATGCTCATTTCATTCTCAGCCACTTTATTAGGACTAGAAAAGATGCTCAAAGACTATGACAGTCTTAAACCAGACACACACACATACCCATTCCCGATTCTTACTGTAACAAAATATCTATAACAAGATCTTCACATTATTTTTTATACGCTTTGGCAGTTTTGCACCTTGAATTACGAATCTAAACTGTTAGTACAAGAGCCATACTACAAAGCATTCTCCCAAAAGGCTTTGCAGCCATTGCTCTAAGGTGAGTTCGTTTCATGAGAGCGACATCTGCACTGATCTGAATTTTAAGCTATTGCCAAAGGAGAGCACATCTTGTTTAGCAATGGGAAAGAGCAGTGGTTGGAAGCATAGTTCTGGAGTCACTAGGTGGTGCCAGAGAGGAACGTGCAATGGTAACTGCAGTCCTGCTTCAGCTACGGCTGGGCAGTGGGGTGGGTAAGCTGGTAACGGCAGAAGCACACAAGCTAAAGAGCATGATTTTCAAAAATACTTCAAAAATACTTCTGAAGAAATAATGTAGTGACTGGAGGATACAGAGAAGATCCTAAATCCTACTTGTCTTTCAGTGGACATCAGGCCTTTGACCACCTTGGGAACCCTTGGTAACTCCACCTTGGCATCTACACAGCCCTAAATGACTTCAAACTGAACTGTCTGCAAAGTTTTACCTACAGTTTTATAACATAAGTGAAGGGGGTACTGAGCTCTCTCTATATTTCAGTGGGACTGTGGCTCAAACTTCCTCTGCAAAATTCCCCATCTAAACCCAAGCAACATAATAAATATAGATGAGTGAGTGCAGGGCATTAAGCTGGAAGGAGTAGACACCATGATATTTCCCATAGAGATCTTTTCCCAAAATGTACATTCCAGTGTTAAACAGCATATTACAATTAACCATCCAGGGCCAATTCATGATGAGGAAGCAGGCCAGAGCTGATAAATGCTTCAACCAAAATGTTTGCAGTTTTGATTCATTGCAATAACTCCCTTGTAATCCAGGGGTGGGGACATACTCCAAGTAACTTAAACTAGCTAGCTCAAATCCTGAGAGCAGTGCAGGCTCCAGCAGGGTCTTGGGTAAGGACTCAGACTGTCACAGCTCAGCAATTCAAGTCAACCCAAGAAGTCAATTTAAAGTTTCTGAACTGTAGCCTTCTCTCCACCCTGAAGCACAGTATCACCTGCATCCATGAGGATGTGAGGGCTGAGCTGATCACTCCCTTCCATGCCTACAGAATTTCAAAACTGACTTTGAGGCGGTTAAAACTAAGTGGGGTCTGCATGTCATTTCAAATAACTTTATTATAAAGTTATTCCAGTAACCCACACATTTTTACATACCCCTTGGTTCTTTCATATGTAAAAATCTATGCTTGTGATTACTCACCAGTGCCCTTAGTGGCAGTTTGCACAAAAGATACCAATAAGCACTAGTCAGAGGATGAGCCTTCTTTTTTCTTTGCTTCTCTTAAGACTTCTTCTTAAGAGGTCTTCCAGGCAGACATGGGACTTTGGGGAAGTGGGGAGAAACATGAAAACCAATCCTACCCACAAAACACTTACCTGCATACCTATTAATTTACAACAGAATGCACCAGACCCAGTGTCATTCAGTGCCAGATGGGTACACACAGCAACATGACTAGATGACACAAAAACCCAGCCAAACCTTTCTCTACATATTTCAATGCTCTCCATTTATTTGGACCAAAAAAAAGTCAACTGCCTCTTCCAATTTCACCTTTTTCCACCTTTCGTCCTGTTGATCGACTAGATTTCATTTTGAAAGCTTAAATGAAAATCCCTGTGACTTAGACAGAAAATGTCTTCACCTTTATAGGAAAGAGATTGCCCTTGCAGAATCCATTCAAAAGTATAGTAGGATTGTGCTTGTTTTATATTGCTCAATTCTCAGTAGTTTACTCAGCTGAAGGTCTGTTCGATTTGAATTTCTACTAGGAAATTTAGAATATATGAAAGAAATATATTTTAAAATTTCACCATAATCTCCATATTCTGGAAGGTATTCAGACTTCCTGGCCAATATGGTACCCATGAGATGCAGCATTTTCCATGGCGCCATATTCGCATTCTTAACTTTGAAATGGAACAAGAAGGAAATATTTATACTGGCTGTATCTTCATTTAATTAAATGAATTAATTAAGCTAGGAGATCCTGAAGCAAAGAACAGATGACTATGACCTTTACTTTTCTTTCTCAATAAAACTGATCTGTTATTGAAATGCTCAGCTGAAAATCAGATCTTTTACTTAGGGGGACACCCATTTGCCTGGCTGTAAGCTGCAAATCTTTCATAGTTTCAGTTCATCCACTGTGAAGGCAGCTCCTGTGCTAGGAATTTTAGGAGGACAGTCTTGAAATGTTATTAATAAGAACTTAGTGTATACTTCATATTTGATGTAGGTGCACTCTGCCTCCTAATGGAAGTTGCATGTGGTTTTTCCCCCAAGAATGTACTGGTAAGTAATGACCCATCATCAGGCAGTGACTGATGACAATTGATCATATGGCCATCTACAGCAGCAAGAAATTAGAGTAATGTCTCAAGAGAATAATCAGAGAACAATTTTCCAGGGTCATTACTAGCAAAAAAGCTTGCTGAAGAAGAAAACAGTCTCAGCCTTCACTCTGGATATTCTTTTCTCCTCTGGATTTCATTTTATACACAAGGTTTACATTTGGTTTTAGAAAATTTTATGAGGCAGACTGAAATGTTAAGGGGATTAAGGAATGGGAGACAGTCTTTCACCTCCAAGTCTTCAGTTCAAATCCAGTTTAGGTTAGTAATGAACAAGAAGTATTTACCATTGCTGTTCACTGTCTGTGCAAAATGGATTGGTGGTTCTGGCTCAATTCCCAGCAATAAACCTGCATGCCACAACTGGCAACTCCGTTGCCATTCTCAGCAGACAGTGCCAAGAATTAAATGAAGCATAAGAAGCAAAGTTACCTCTCCCCCACTACAGGCCAGGGTGGAGGCACATTGGCAGGAGAAGCCTTCTGTGCTGCTGCCTGAGCAGGGCAGTGCCACAGTCGAGCACAAGGACATCAGTTTAGTGGACTGACAAATTAGCACCTTTTCCAGGAAAGGAATATACAAATTTTCTTAAAATAATAAAAAAAATCAGGGGTCATCTAGTGTGGGGAAGATTAGTGACTCTGACTGGGCCATGTTGCTCCTTATGCTAAAGTGTAGATTATCCTGCCATTATAAAGAGATTAAAACTTGATGTAAATGCAATGGATTCCCACTATGCAAGGCGTGTCTTGCCTGGGACAGTGCCCTAAAACAGAAAAAAAAATCAGGACCTTTTTTTCCCCAGAAGTCACATGAAAGGTCATTTCTTAGTATAGGAGACTGACTCATTAGCACCAGAAGCCACTAGACTAGGAAGTTTGTTTTTCCTTAAACCATAACCATAGAGTAATTCCACAGAAATAAATGGAGTCAACCACCCACACGGAGCAGCATAAAAGGAAGCAGAGCACACCCCGATCTTCATCTGGTCAGTACTGGAACGAAAAACTGATTAGCACAAGCTAAAAAATGCTACCACACTTGTGTGCTGAGGGCATCAGCACCATCAACAGGAAGAACACTGAACATCCTTGCATATGAGCACAGCAAGAAAAGAATCCAAGCTAGGCTTTAAGCCTTGGAGTGATTTTCCCATTGAACAGTGCTGATTGAAAAATGCATGAATTTTATTCTAAAAATAGCAAGATGGGTCAAGAGAATAATGATCTCAGTCTACACAGCTAGATGAATTTATGCTGATGCCCTCTTTTATATTTCATAGGATATTCACTACGGACCCTACATTTTCCATGGCTTTGAACACTTTATTTATCCATATTTTATTACCAATGTAAACCTAATTATCACAGCATCTTCACGCTGAAAGTGATTGATAGATTTTGCTACTTGCTTGTCAAGATGCTCATGTTCACTGTATTCAGCTATCACACCAACCCAGAGACTGATGACTGTTCTGGCCTATTAATAAAAGTCTATTACAGTGCATTGATGCTACTTCTCTCAAACAATATTAATGCAAGCACTGCGGCAAGAGGCACATTTTTAACTTGCTACCATACAATGAGGCCTATTTCATTACAATTACTAATTCTTTTACATTTTATTCAGGCTGTCCATTCTTAGACATAAAGAACAAACTCAAAGTCTTCTCACTTCTTATTTCCCCATTGTTTTAAAAACATGTTGTTCACCAGCCCATTATTATAAAAGCAATTAGTGATTTTACAGTACCTGTATTTGTAAGTGCTGAAATTGAGAAAATATGAAGTGCAGACAATTTTATGAAAAACTAAATGGTTACCTTTCAAAAATAAAAGAATCACAAGTTGACAATTCAGACGTTGAAGGACTCAAGACCAATCATTGATTGTGAAGATCTTATGTTAGAGCTCAAGTGGCAACAGGCAATGACTGAAATGTATTTCTGCAACTAATATGAGATAGATAAGCAAAATAATAAAAATGCCCACCAACCTTGAACATGCTTCAAGTGGTAAAGGCAATATGCTGTCAATTTTTTTTCTCGTTATCAAGCAGGACATAACTTGTTGCCTTCTGTCACTTGAGTTTTGGTTTGATTCCAAACTGAAATGTCATGATCCTGCTAAAGAAGGTAAATTGTTAACAGTTAAGATACTTACAATACTTTTAGATATGGGAGCAAAACTCAGCCTGCAAGTGAGGAAAACAGAAAATGGACAGACACTGATCTCTAATACCTCAACATTTTTTTTTAAGTAGAACTTGCATAAGCATCTAGTTGTAGATCCTCCATAGTCACTTAATAATATTTTAAACAGAAAAACCTGAAAAACAATAAAACTGACTTTGTACATCAAAATGCTTACAAACTGTTTAGCTTTAAGCATGGCAGCAATATATGTTAGTTTTCTTTGATGAAGATACTTACCTTGTAGCAGTTAAGCATGTGCTTAACTATTTCACCGTGAGTCCATAGCTTTATAAAAAACCTACAAGGTATAACATAAATTAATTTTTTTTTGTAAAATACATGTAATTTTCCAGAAAATCTAGGTTTAGCAATCACAATCTGAATTGGCATGCCTAGATACCCAGCCTGCACAAACTGCTGGTGCCCCACTGACTTTAAATAACCCATTGAAGATACAGCCTCAGGACCCCAAACAGTCCTGGTCATCCTAACAGCCCCAAAAGACTGAAGACTTGGAGCTCACTCAGAAAGGTTGTGCTGGATTTAGTGATAATGGCTTAAGAGGTTACCTTTCCCAGCTGTCTGCAGCAGTTCCCCACCAGAAGCTGAAACACAACCATCAGAAAGCGATATGGTCCAGCCCCCATCCACCCAGCTCTGAGCCAGCACATTAATTTTAACTGCCAATGGTCTGAAAATTGTAACAATTGATAAAACTGGTACTTGCTTACATCTGCTGCCTCCTCTAGTAAGGTGGAAGACTGTGGCAAAGTGGCAGGGTAGATATTAAGGGCAGTAACCCCTTCCTCCACCCCAACAAAATTAATAGCACTTGTTTGCCAGAACCCTAATCTGCTCAGAGTGGAACAGTATGTTGAAAGAAGCAACTCAATTTAACTTCGTTTGGGAGGAATGAAGACCAAGGATTTTCTACATTTCATGAGGCAGTGAATGGCAAAGAATTAGTGTATATACAGTACCCCTTGTAATTTTAATTCACATTGCCCCCTCTCAGTGAATAAATCTTGTTAAATCTTATCCTCTTGGAGACCATCTGGATGAAAACTATTCAGGAAACGTCACCATTGGTACAAGAACTTAAATCTCACCATAAATCTCAGCATGTCAAAGCCAAGCATGCATGCCTTAAAGAAACTCTGCAGCTGTGACTCGCTTGGAGTTGCAGACATGTGTGTGCAAATGGTGCCTCCCAAGAAACACCCTGCTACATTTCAGTAACTCTTAAAAACAAATGAAAGCAAACTAAGGGATTTTCTCATTTTCAGATAGATTTATCCTATTTTTAATATAAAAAAAGAAAATAGTTTAATAAAAGCTACATAAAATTTACTACCCTATTATAACTGTACTGGTTCAAATGATCTCCACCCTTGTCCTTCTCTTGCTCTGATTACTTCTCCCTCTCTTCCAAAGTGCCTGTGCTAATGTGGCAACCTATGCTGAAAATCAGAAATCATGATTACTTTGCTCTGTAATCTGATTGCCTGTATAGTTAGCCACCTGCCTTCCTGGCAAATTTCTTTATGGTAACAGGGTAGGAGCAGGTTGGCCTTTTAAGTGCCAGATACGGTCAAAACAGCTTCAATCTAAGCACAGTGAGAACACCACTGTTATCCAACAGCTCATATTCTCCTCTTTCTCCATCCCAAATCTAGTATAACTGCATTCACAGAAATGGATTTTGTGTTTAGCCCACTGACTTCAAAATACGGAGAAACATAATGAAAAAATTATAAGACAATTAATCCAGTAGGTGAAAAAATAGAAAAGTAACTAAGATAATTAATCTAGACTCAATGCTTTGACAAAAAAATTTGACAAAATTTTTGGGGGCAGACTTGTTGAAATAAAAGGTTCTTCAAATTTTCTTCATTTTCCCTCATTTCCAAATAGGGGGAAAAAAACCCTAAATATTGGAAAAGGACTGAAATTATTAACTTTCGGTAATTTAAAAAAACTATTTCTGAAAAAAATTCAAAAGGAGCTTGTTTGGTAGCATTTTTAAGTAAGGAAAAAACTTATTAAACATAGGTAAATCCTAAGCAGCTCATTTTATTTTCATTATATTTTACTTGACTGAAACTGATGTTTTTTCAGTTTTCTGTCTTCTGAAAAACTTGCATCTCGGAAATGCCAGACAACCTAAAGATCAGCTACTTTTACACAGTGAAAGCAGCTTCAGAACCTGCAAATAGGCTGATCAGACGTGTTAGATGAATACAAGTTGCATATACCAAAGCAAATAGCATATTTTTTATACATATCAATGTATCACAATTGATGAGCCAAACTTTCTCCTAATGATCTTAAAGGTATTTTCCAAACTAAATGATTCTGTGATTCTAAGATTACTGGACTTTACTCTTTAATTCAATACAAGTGATCCAGGTTTATTTTTGCAAGATAGTCCTGTTCTGTACAGCTGTGTGAAGTGCAGACCGCTGTAAAGCATCTCAGCTACCATCACAACAGCAGAAATGACACTGATTTGCTAATGCAGGTTCTTGCTTGACTAATTATTAAATACAAAACAACCAAAAAAAAGAAGAGCTCAATTAGCCTTAGAGGTAATAGCAAGACATGCAAAGACTTTCCTGGTGGCTCCCTGTAAAGTAACCATCCTTTCTCCATAAGTGCAGAGATATTCAGTAAGAATTATCAGCCTTCCTCTGGAAAAGTAATGCTGTCTGGGCCTCAGTAAACAGGCTTCAGCATACAGTTGTCTAAGAACTGTAGAATGAACCAGTTGTATCCCCCCTACAGTTATCTAGGAACTGCAGAATGAACCAGTTGTATCAGTTGTATCCCCCCTAAAGGAAACATTTGCTAGCTCAGAATGCAAGATGCTTGGCAACGTGTTGTTGACATGCGAGGTGTATTGTTTCTTCTTTTTCAAGCTGTATCCCATGCTGGGCTCTAATTCCTCCCACATGATTTTCTAGACCAAACTGGGGAGCTAAATTAGGAAAGGGTACTGTTTTTGTCTGCCTGCATAGTCAATGGATGAAGACACGTGGGCTGAATTACCCTCTGGAGGTGCATATCGCTTTCCAGCATCAATGGAAGAGCCTTGGGTGATTAGGTACTAACTTAGGTGCCACAGTCTTATGCTTGAAGTCAGGTGGCTCAAATCCAGAAGCAACTGTGCTTCTCCTTCTGTCCTAAATTGGTGCATGCTGTTGCTACACATTGCAAAACAAATAGTGAATAGTAGTAGTTTTCATGGAAGTGATAACAGCCAGTATAAAAGTTAGTGCTTTGGATCTAAACCTAGAATACTATTATTATTGCAGGAATCCAGCCTGTTTCATATGTCCTTTAACTTCACTTCTTCAACTATGCAGAGCTGTGTAACTGAACATACTGTGTAAGATTATTTCCAATTTTCATGGAAGCTTCAGCGAGAGCTAGCCACTATTGGACGCAGGACCACAAATTTTCAAGGCCAACTTGCTGCTCTGGTACAGTAAATCAGTTGTTCCTACAGAAAGTAGCATACAGATTTTTATTTTTTTTTTCAGTGCATAACACAAGGAAAGGATGACTCAAGCTGAGTTTCACAGGTGAAGTTCAGATGAGTTCAGATCTATTCAAGCCCTCTCGATGTTTCCGTATGCTTGACTCAAGTCCAAACATTTAATCGTCAGCTCCAAACAAAAACTTCCAATGAAGAAGCAGAGCAGGGAATTGCGAACTCTGCTTTTGAGCACTAAGGACTTGAGCAATTTTTTTTTTTTATAATCTGTCATTTGTACTTTTTCATACTAAAGGTGACAGTCTAATTCACATATGACCAACACCCATAAATCATGTTGGGGGGTGGAAATATTCATAAATCCATATCAAACAGAACCCAAATTATGACAAATGACATGGCAGTCATAAAATTGCACAAGCACAACTCACCAAGTCATTAATTTCATGGCCGTGGAAAATAAACAGACACATTTTTTTCGCAGCCCTAATAAATTTTAAAAAACTCAAAGAATGGTCCATCTGCTTCGAATAATTTTTAATTTCCTATTCTGTCTCGTTCCCATTAGCTATTCCACTGAGATATTTGCTAAATTCTTTCATTTGCCTCCTCCCATCTGTATTCAATTACTCTATTCCCAAATAGAGTTAGTTTTTCTTTCTCCTAAGTGCAGTACAAAATATCCCCACCTGTACCTTAAAGCAAATGTTATGTGTGTTTTATTATCTGTTAGACTCTATGAGTCATTCTAACTCGATTGCCTGTGCTGAAAGACTTGGAGGGCAATCTGATTTTGATGTTTTCTGGCTTTGGTGAAAAACACCTGCCTGATTCTCATAGCTAATCTATTAACTTGGTAAATGCCTCAACAGATGTTCTAGAATCAGCTAGGGATCAGGGTCTGTCCTCGTGACAGCGTCCGCTTGTAAGCTTGAAATATTTAAATGTTCAGAGATCAGAGGCCAATGATGTGTTTTGGGTACAAGCTTTCACTAAATCATATTTTTTCAGTCAGTCTCTGGAGTGCATTCCACATACAATAAGTGGCTGGAGCGTTCTGACGGAGCAGGCCAACAATACAGGCCTCCTTGAACTTTGAAGGGACATGAATTTCAAGGCAGCATTGGCTTTTTTTATTGAAAAATGGAACAAATTTTAGACTGTGCCGAAGCTGTTCCCTTTTAAGCAACATGTCTTTTTTTCCAGTTCCTTTTCTTTCTTCCTAATGAAACCCATTAAGAAAGTATAAGGCTTGGCTTTGAGACCTCCCTTTCCAAGGATAACTTAATGTCTCCAAGGAACCTGTTCTAAGCTGTCATCCTCTGTTTGGGTCAGCACTGCTCTGCATGAGTCACTTACTGTGTGCCTGAACCTCCACTTTTTAACACTGATTTTAATCCAGGGTTGCTCCACTGTCTCTAAGCCATTCCACTCTCTAACAACCCCTGAGGCCCACAGACTGGCTGGGATCACCAAAGCAGAGCAATCTCTTGAGAAGGCTTTAGTTCTCCCATAGGAAGGGTGGGTAGATGCATGACATCAGTATCAAGCTCACATGAACTCCCATTTTGCAGGTTAAGGCACTTTTCTGTCAAGCTAGCACCACCAGAAAAACACAAATGAGGAAAAAAGGCTCACAACACAGAAAACCCCACAACTACTGCTGGCCCCATTCTGCTGTTACAAATTTCCTGTTGACAATCAAAGCTGGACCTCAGAGCCTAAAAACATTTATTACTTTTATGAGCTTTTATATTACCTCGATTCTTGTAAGAAAAGCTCAGGATTGTGATAAAATGTCCAAATGTTTCAAACTAAAATGGCTGCAAGCTTCACTGCAAAAATTTTCTCAATGAGATCACATAAAAGCAGAACAAATAGAAAACAGGAGACCTTCCTCTGACCTTCACTCATCACTTGACTCTGGTCACTTCACTTACCCTTTGTTTACTTCCACTTCTTCATTTGCTAAATGGGTTTCATTAATGCAAACTTACTTCGTTGTTTTAAAGCTTAATTAGTTAATGTTTGCAAAGTGTTTTGAGATTAATACAACAGTATTACCAATGTATTCAAAATCTCATCTCTGCTGCTATTTGCTCTTGGAGGCTTGACAAAAAAGATTTCACTGTTCCACATCTTCAACAATGCTCAGAAGCAGCTCTGTTGTTAGAGCTCTCATATGAGTGATCAGCAGATGGAGTTGGAGGAGTGAGAAGGGAAAGACTGATTCTTCCTCTTACTGCTGTTACACATGCTGCTTTCTAGAAAGCAGAAAATATGAAGGGAGCATTGATATCAAATACTTAATCATTTAAAGGAAGACACTGAAAGTAGAGAACTGATTATGTGTGGTTTGAAATTACTGCGTTTTTCAAAAGCACCCTTTTGGGAAAGTCATCAGGTTGGCCTCCAAGCTTGACAAGAGCTGGAGAAATGTTCAAAATGTGAGCTGAAGGAAAAGAAAGAAGAAAGGTTCACTAGAAACTGTGTTTCCAACTGAGGGCAAAAAGCTTCATTAAGGAGGAAGAAGAGATTTTCTGTCTGTGATCAAATGTGAAAGACTGTCATTCTTAACTTACCTTCTAGAAATAGTTTCTTCCTTCAGTTTCCAGACTGTACTTCTGCTAAAATCAAATGTACTTCTCCCCTGTCACTGAGAGATTAAAAAAAAATTGAACCAGTTACTGGAAAGATACAATAGCAAAGTTTGATCCCTGCAATATTTCCTTTATAAATTAGGCAGATATCATAGAATCATAGAAAATGCTGAATTGGAAGGGACCCATCAGGATCATCAAGTTCAACTCCTGGCCCTGTACAGGACACCCCAAGAGTCAGACCATGCATCTGAGAGCACTGTCCAAACACTTCTTGAACTTTGTCAGGCTGGTGCTGCGAGCACTGCCTGGCGGTCCAGTGCCCAATCATCCTCTGGGTGAAGAACCTTTTTCTGATATCCAACCTAAACCTCCCCTGGCTCAGCTTCAGGCCATTTCCTCAAATTCTGTCATTGTCACCACTGAGCTGAGATCAGTCCCTGCCCCTCCTCTTCCCCTCATGAAGAAGCTGTAACTGCAGTGAGGTCTCCCCTCAGACTCCTCCAGGCTGAACAGCCCAAGTTCAGCCATACGGCTTCACCTCAAGATCCTTCACCATCCTTGTGGTCCTCCTAACAACTCTATGTCTTTTTAATATTGTGGTACCCCAGGACTTGAGGTGAGGCTGCATCAGGGCAGAGCAGAGTGGGAGGATCACCTCTTTTGTCCAGCAGTTGATGCTGTGCATCCCAGATATGTTGCACTTACTCTTCACTTCTTGTCTATTTTGACATTTTAGAAGTGGTATCACCAGAGGCAGGTGTGATATGATCAGTGCATGTGACAAATATAGGCTTTTCCTTATGGCCTTGGCAACCTGGAGGTGATCTCCAGACCACAGCAAGGTTGCACAGCTACACAACTCTTCTGCATAAATTAGGATTATGGTTTGGGATTCTCTCTAATCTACGACAATTTAGAACCTTTTGTTTGTACTCTACACATCTTTTCTTCAGTAAACCTTTGAAAAGAAAGTTACCTTCCAGATTAACACAAGAAAATCAATAGATTTTTCATATCATAGTCATGCAGATCCATTGATACAAGTTTTATTGCATTTGTAGACCCTTTGGTAAAAAAGAAATAAACAAGTTATAAAC
Source organism: Erpornis zantholeuca (assembly GCA_013400515.1). Lineage (NCBI taxonomy): Eukaryota > Metazoa > Chordata > Aves > Passeriformes > Timaliidae > Erpornis > Erpornis zantholeuca. The sequence continues at coordinate 75,618 of VZTN01025158.1, forward strand.
CAAGAATAATTCAGTATGATGTTGTTATAGCTGTCCACAGCAGGGGGTGCTAAGATTAAAGAGTTAACATTTGGGGCAACAGACACAAATTTGCAGCAGGCAGAGATAGATGTTTGTTGATTAGTGGAGCAATAAAGACATTGGTTGACTCTTCATGAGTGATTCCTCTGTTGTTTGGGTTTTTTTCCTTGAAATTCAGGTCTTTCATAAGAAAGGAGGTACAACATCCAGAGCAGAAAAATGATGTGTGGTTTCTTGCATCAACAATTTTACTCAGAAATTGAATTTAGCTTACACACTAATAAAAACAAATCAGATCAAACAAACAAGCAGACTGTTCTCCTATACTTTGCCTCTTTTTTCCCCAGAAGTCTTTAATCGGTCTCAGGAAGATAAATGTATCTCACGCCAAAAGCAGCCTTAAGTAAGTAAAAAAGAGGAAAATTCAGAAATACTTCTGCCAGTGAAACTGGCCGCTACTGCAATGAAAATGAGCTATCTGACTGATAGCTTAGCTTCTATTGTGTTTCAGTGAAAACACGTCCTTGAATTTAGAGCTGTGTAATGACATTATTAGATTAAACTTGTTATTTGAAAATAGACAAACAGCTCCAAAAATATCCTGCTACCAGACACATGTTTGGCTTCATCTCTTCAGAGATGACTGAACATGTCATTAAGTCCCCCCTCCTTATAGCTACCAACCCATCAGTTTTCACAGACAGTTAAGCTTGCTTGTGGGGCAGAGTGAAGCAAAAAGAAGGGAAGAAACAAAAGCTCTTAAGTATATGCCGAAGGGCTTGGAAAGATCACAAGTTTGAGAAGGGATTACCAAGTCTTTGACTAGTGAGTCACACTGAACAGAGAACAGGAACAAGCAAAAATTTTTACCCTTTGATGCAGTGGGCTCTAACAGTAGTTGTCTATCNGGAAGCTGTCATCCTCAGCATCAGCTCTCTGACCTACAACCAAAACCCATGATGAAAAACAAATCAAACAAAACCAAAAAAATCCATGAAAACAACAGAAAACAAACTAATACCCACAACCCCCTCCCCCCCCAACTGTACAGAAATCAACAATCCAGGGTGGTTCTCGGCTTTCTAGTTTTGACAACAGAGGAACTACTGATTTATACTAGAATGGGAAGTCTCACTTGGGGAGAGAACAGATGGTTCGACAGTTCTCCTTAAAAGCACAAGATACTCCTGCTGCAGAAAGGCATGAGGGAAAAAAGAAGCTTAAAAGACAGCCTTGCAGAAAAAGCTCATACACTGTGGCTGGAAACTTGTGAATCCTGGCTTTGACCAACAAAGCAACTGAGGTGGCTCTCCACAGACACCTACTTGTTTCAGCAGAAGTTAGGAGGCTTAACAGGCATTGGGGTGACCAGCATTTTGAGGGACCTGGACTTCATCATTCTGATATAACCTAAGACCTTTGTGCCTAGAGCCCCCGTTTCCCATCTTGTGGCAAGATGACAGGAATCTAGTTACTGATGATAAGCCAAAAAGAATAACACAGTAATACTCAGTAGAGCATATACACAAGTACTCATGGAAGAATTCCTGTTATGATGGACATCATAATACTGAAATTCATTTAGCCACCATTCAGTTATATTTTCATTTTTTTCTTTCCCCTCCAAGTCACCACTCTCACTAGGCATGACTGCTCATTGAAGAGTGAAGACAAGTAGTAAATAAAAAGCAATGAAGGCTGTTTTACATCTCTTTTCATCCCCTCTACGCAGCTCCCTCAACCTTAAAATTTAGGGGAATAAAGACCAGGTTTTCTATGCAGACAATGAAAAGTATATGCATTGAATGTCAATTCTATAGGAAAGAAAAGAAGAGACTGAAAGAAAGAAACCCATAAAAGAAAATGCACCACATTCTTCCACCCTCTACCCCAACAAATCCAATTAAACTTGCCAAGACACACACACATGCCATCAATCATTCCAGATCCTATCCACCCTATCAATATTTCAGCAGCATTTCACTCTCTTACTTTCCAGAACTATGCACACTCCACGCAGCATGCACTCATTGTTCCCCATGCTCCTTCCATGCCCCTCTTAATCAGTCACAACAAGTCACATTAATTCCTTTCCTGCACCTTATGCTACACCAACCTAACTGGTTAGCTGGCACAGCAGAGCTTCTTTGTGCTCCATTGATGCTTTTGGGCTTGGCTGGTGGGGGGGGAANTCCTTCACTCACACTCACACCAGGCTTCTCTTCTACTAAGCCCAGGAGCAGCTACTGGGGTTCTGTCTTTGAAACACCTTGGAAGCTGTCATCCTCAGCATCAGCTCTCTGACCTACAACCAAAACCCATGATGAAAAACAAATCAAACAAAACCAAAAAAATCCATGAAAACAACAGAAAACAA
>VZTN01025169.1:0-11744 GCA_013400515.1 Erpornis zantholeuca
ACATAAACTTTGTCTCTGAGATGCAGAGAACACTCATCAACTCTCAATGTTTTTAGAATTACTCTTCAAATTCACAATGGATAGAGGCAACCAAACAACAACTGAGGACATTACTCAAGAACAATATTTACTAATTAAAAATTCTGCCTACTGCTGTATTTTATTTCCATTTAGTTTTCTATTCTGAATAGTTCAAAAGGAAGGAATTAGTCGTTATTCTTTAATTATTTCACATGCTTTTCCAGGAACTCTATTACATGTTTATTTTTATTCTATTTGATTTATTGCATTTATTGTTTGCATAGTTACATGTGTTACATATTTTTATAGATTTAACTATAGATAGTTGTATATATTTATATATACATGTGTGCATATACCTTATAGGCTAAAGAAAGTTGTTTCTAATGAGTTCTCTTAAAAATCTGCCTATTACATCTGAGATTTCCAGCCTACAGTTTTCACGTAAAAACATTACTGATAAAATTCCTGATCCTGAAACATTTTCAGAGGAACTAAGTTTCTACAAAGAAACACTACTGCTTTTGCAGCCCAGGTTAGCAGGGAAAGTAAAACGTGGTGAGTCCTGCAGTGCATTTCTTCCTCAATACCTCTGCTCTCAGATAGCACAGCCCCTTGATTGACAAGAGGTGACACTATACCCAAGGACAGCTGCATGCGCTCCACATTCACCACTGTGGAGCATGAGTATAACACAGTGAAGGTTTCGCGGTGTTGCATCTGACAAGTTCCAAGCCTTCCCATGCGGTAATGCCAAAAATATGCTGCTATTTGATTGTTTATATCATTTTCTTGCTACATTTCCGCTTCAGTACGTTTCCAACTTATTTTCTTAGGGTAAGGAATTAAAGAAAATTAGGAAATCAGCTAGGCTACATCCATACCAGACCTTTATCTCTCCCTTCTTCTGCTATTCCTGTTCTCATTACACTCTTCCATCAGAACTGACTTTAGTGACCCATACACTCTGACAGACCTAGACATCTTTTCAAAAAAATGCTTCCCTGATCTCAGTTCAAGTGTAATTTTTTGGAGGGATATTTCTAACAACTACAGACTTAGGTCTTAACAAAAAGTAAATATGTTTAAAAAAAAAAATTAAAGTTGCTTGAGCTTCCAATTACTGAATTTCTATGTCACCTAAACAGTTCCTGTCACTCCTGTAACCACAACTTTAATTGCTAAAAATTTTTGTATTTTTGAAAGCTGTTTACTACCCTCCTTCTGATGGCCAAAATATGGAGAAAGGGCATTTGAGAGACAGGATATTGGAGGTATGACTGAAAACACAATAAAGCCATACAAGAAGCCGTCAGAGCACAATTACCTTCAATACAGAAGTTTTCAAAAACCTACCCATTATCTCCTGCATCAACAATATTTACAAGGTGAATAATCCCCACAAACATTAATTTCTAGAATAAACATTAACTATTTATTAGCAGGTTCCTTGGCCCTATCAGCAGTGAAGGACACCAATTTATGTGCCCATGCACCCAGACACATCCATCATACATATCTTCATATATATACACACTAGTTTGAAAACAGGTTTAAACAACCTTACTTCCCCAGCAGTCCTTAGTGTTTATACAATACTCTAACGTATATTTGTAATTGTTGCTCAACTTCATGAAATATTTTAAGAATACAGTTAAATAAACTTGGAAAAAATAGTGTGACCATTTTGTAAGCTGACTTTAGTAATGTTTTTCATGTACAAAATTTTAAACAAATGACAAAAAAATTGGTATCATAAAGCTTCTCTTGCAAGTGTAAAACAACATGAAAGAAAATAAATCATACCTTGAATAGTTAAAGGCTCTAACAGTCAAAAACTAAAAGGTGTATCAAAGGATTTAATGAATTCTGTCCCAAGTCCACAGTCAGTATTTTAACTAGCAGTTAACACTAACCTGAAAAACCTACATGATGCAGTCAAAGAGAATTAGAATTTTAAAAGATCTGAGAATTGTTGTAAAGAAAAATTACATTATTTCCTAAGCGAAAGACTAATGGTCTACATCTGGACAGAATTCATCAACTACAAAAACACAGGATAGAAAAAAGCAGTTAGGCAGAAATGATCAGTAAATCACAAGCTGAGCATGAGTCAGAGGCATGATGCTGCCTTTCTGTGCAGCACAGCACCGTGACATGAGCAGTATGGCAACAAGCAGCCGTGCCATGTCACGCATCAATTGTAAGACCTCAGCAGATTGCTGCATCTAGTTCAAAGAATACAATTAAAGGCAGCCAGGAACATGTTCAGATGACAAACAAAAAAATCTTACTAATAAGAGGTCTAGAAGAAAAGAACAGCGACTTGTTCAGAAAAACCAAAAGAACACGAGTAACTTAAGCCTACAGAAAAGGCAGCTGACACAAGGAAATAACACTTTTAAATATGCAAAAGGTTGCTTTAAAGGAAGACTTTAACTATTGCTTTGTCTGATCTACCTGGGGCTGAGCACTATCAGTAAGCTGGCAGCACAGGAAGATTCAAGCTAGGTACCAGGAAAACATCCCATAAGCATCACTAGCATATCACTGGAACAGACTGCTGAAATCTCCTTTACAAGCAAGTCTTGCATACATTTATCAGGCGGGACTTAGATTTAACCAGCTCTGTCACAGCAGGGTACAGTAGGTCACTAACGGTCTTCTATTTTAGAATTTAAATATCCTTTTGATGATCAATTTAATAATTATTCTGAAAATATTCCAACTGGATTTACTGCATCTGTTTATGTAGTTCAAAAGATCCTAGCTGAAAGACAGTATTCTTGCCACACTGAAGATGACAGATGTTCGTGCCGGAAGAATCCATGAGATTTTCACTAAACCTAAAAGGGCTTCGAAAGGAGTGGCAAATAAAAAGGGGCGGAAAGCAGGAAACACTTCTTTTCTATGAAAACCCATGGGACCCCACTCCATGACTTGCACCACTAGGCATTAGGATTATTTTTCCTATTACACAGCAGCTGCTCTGAACTAAGAAAGTCATCCTGTAGTAGATGATCACGAGTAAGGCATCCATATAATTTGAGTTTAGAATACCTTTCCATCCATTACCAGCTTTAACCTTGAAAAATGGTAATACAGAACAGATATGATAAGCAAGGTTCCTTGACAATGTCAGATGAAAATAAGGACTAAACTGACCAAGAAAAACAAGCAGAAATTTCTACAAATACAAGTAAAACCTTTTTTTTAAATTAAACTATTCCTTTAAAAATGTTCTGCATTTGATTTATTATAAATACATCCTTAAATCCTGCAACAAAAATACATAAATTAGGAGAGGGTAGAGCTGCTGTAGTAAACCACATCCATGCACAGTAGGCATAATTTCTTCATTTAAGATAGCAAGCAGGAGCACATCTCTCCAAATCTTAAATATATTCTATAAGTTTACAATATATTTATATATTTTTCATTTAATATATTAAATATTTGCTTCCACCCCCCTTTTCCTATAACATTACTGAAGGGCTCATTTTGTAGAATCAATGTCATTTTTCTTAGGCTAAGGACACTTAGAAACAGCTCTGCCCAATGAACTTGAACAGTGAGATCCAGGTGTACCTGAGTCCACAGTCTTTCATTTGCTTGTTTATCCTTCTAGAGCCTAAAAGAAGCCATGATGCATTTACTGAGATCAAGAAGTTTTTCATCTCACTACTACAAAATCCACATTGGTCAGTTTGGATATATTCTTAAAACCTCTTTCCAGAAATTAACCATAGTTACATGAAAAAATAAAAAATACCACCTCATGTGTGAGGTGGTTAGGGGAATGCCACTCTCCTCATACCACAAGGCAAAACTGTTCCCCTATTTATTTTTGGCATATAAAACAGAAAAGGTCTACAAATCCTGAGCTATGGGCCATTCATTTAACAGTTGGACTTGATGGTCCTTGAGGGTTCCTTCCAGTTCAAAATATTCTGTGATCTTAAAAAACCATCAAATGTAAGCAGTTACAGGTAAGAGGTAAAATAATTCTTTTTTATTTTTAACTTCAAACCCAACTGATCAGAAGTGGCAAAATGCTGTATATTTTGAATCAAAGATACTTCATTACATTATGTTAGGGTAATTCAGCGATTATACGGGATACTAATACTTCTGAAAGCCCTAAAATACATTTAAAATCTGGTATTTATTTATTCAAAATTTATTTCTATGAGTATTTTTCTCAAATACATTGCTTTAAATAGCTAGGTTTATAAAGAACTACCAGCAGCATTTGTCAAATTCTGTCCTTCTTTATTTAGAATACTTTCTACTGAACTAGTTAGGATTTAGCCCTACCCATCATGTAGGAGAGTCGTATAATGATCCCTTTATACTCATTAACTACCATTTTAATGAGCTATTACTACCTCGGGACTCAGAAGACCTCAGGGAGGTTGTAACATGCCACTACCTATATAGTAATTCACTGCTGAGTTAGTACATAGCCTCCTTGAAAGAATATAGGAATGCCCTCCATCAGTCTCTTTAGTTCAGATGCCAGCATCAGCAAAATTTCTGCAGGTAAGACACATCCCAGCCTAAAACTTAAAAAGCATCTCAGTTAAATTCCAATAAGCCTCACAGATTACTATTACTATAGCCCACCATGTTGCTAAATGTTAGCACACTCCTAGCTGAAAGCATTGTCTGATCACTTCAGCTCACAGTTTGATGGCACAAAATATTGCAAATCTGATCAAGGGCCAGGGTAGGAGGCAGGGGACACTATCATCCCAATAGGCTATTGGCAAAATCTGCCAGAATCTGTATGAGTCATAAATTAGGCAGCTGATGTCCAAAGGTACATGGATAAAGAAATCGAGTTTAGCATTAGAAACCATCAATTAAAATTCACACAGAAAATTAATTTATAAGCAACTGAAGCTTAAATAATGTCAAAATCGAAAATTTGTGGACATATTTTAAGCCACATATATGCAAAGACTCATGATGCAACGGACTTGAAGACAGCCTTTCTCATTCAGTAGCAATTTTGTATGGAAAACTGGTATTATGGTCTCTAAAAATGCTTATCTGACATTATTTCTAGTGAGAATGAGCCAAATAATCCTTAAGGAAGATAATTACCTCGCAAGATTTATGGCAGCTGTGGGCAGATACTGTTACACAAAGTGGCACGCTGTTCCCTGAATTGCCCTCTGTGTTTTTCAAATCAAAATGCTTTAACTGAACCACACAGGCCCAAGCAAGGGGCAGAAAGATAACCTCCTTGCTTTTCAAATAGCCACACTCTGCAAGCAGCTACTGCTCTTCTCTTCCAGTACCTTGAAGGCATCTTTTGCATCAGAGAAGGAGGGGGTAATTCACTCCGATCCATAAACTGCCTCCTCTCTTGAGCTGCAGGAGTTGAAAGAGCAGAAGACAGACTCTGCCCAAACTGGGAGACCCTCACAACAGGGCATTCTGCTACAGAAGCAGCACAGGGAGCAGCTGGTAGGCACAAGATGCGCCGAGCTTCTACTCTCCCAGCAGTATCCACGGGAAGGCTGGAGCTGAACCAGACACTCTGAAACACAGACAAGTCTAGAAGAGACAGAACACAGGTCTGCACAAAGAAGAGAAACAGAGAAGATGAGCGTGAAGGAAACACTCCTGATCTACTTCAAGCATTCTTCAGCTAGCTGAGTGCAACACCCCACAGCCTCACCACTACAAAAGGCAGGGGGTATCAACAACATGTATGTGCCTGCTTCTCTCCTTATACATAAAAATAATTCAGCAAAAACAAGCCTTTTGTGCTGGTAAGCCAGATAGCCCATCACTACCCTCAAAGTGCTGAGAAGAGACAGTCACAGCCCTTATCCAATACCCACCCCCAAAGTCATGACTGAAACAGACTGGGAAATGCTCCCTGCTCCTGAGAGAAAATCAAGTAAAGGGGCAAATGCAAGGTCAGTTTTCCAGCCACTGATATTAAAAGGCAGCAGTTGTATGGATTGTATTTGCCTCCCATCATATGTCACCCACCAAGAGAGACCTGTCCTCAAGTCATAAGAGCAGAGTTGAAACTGAACCACTAACAAAATATCTTGCTTCCTCCATTTCTCCACCATCATAAGCAGAAGTAAAAGATAAGAGGAATTTCCTCCTGACACCTGTATTTTAAGGATACGTCCTCAGTCTGGAAGGATTACAGAGCAGAAAAGAGCGCAATAGCCAACTGCAGGACTACAAAGTTGGGTGAGCAGAGCTGGTAGCAAGACAAACACTGCAAAAGGCAAATGCCCCCCAAATAAAGTGCAGTATGCTTTTTTCTATGTCTGTGTAAAAGAAGAATCAGCAGTTGAGTGAGCAGCAATAAAAACTTGGCACAGGTTACATCCCATTAACTGTGCTACCAGAAATCTGTTTCAGCCAACTGACTGCAGAAGATAGTGGCTACTACCAATTCATTACCTGCCTCTCAACATGGGATTACAGGATTATCAGCATCAAAGATAACAGTAAAAGTTGGGAGATAAAACTGTGGTCCTGCTGCCTCAAGGAGAAACACTGGAAAATGTAGAATATTTCAAATGCATAAGATAAGATTTGTATGAAGCAAGGATAAATCCTAACATGGGTTCTCATCCAAGTTTTCAAGTTATGAAGTCAAGACTAAAAGAAAAATCAACAGACAAGCAAAAATAGAATTAGTAGGTAACTTTTCACAGAGGTGCAGAGGAAAGGACTGAGATTGCAAGTGCATGAGCTATTACATGGAAATAAGCATTCTGTTACTGACAATCCTGCAAGTAGCAATAATGTACCAAAACTGCATTTCCCTCTGTGTCATAATCCCAGCCATGGAATCTAATCCATGGAGAGTTTTCTCCCATCAGATGCAATTTCTTCTTCTCATAACTGGCCTTTTTTGGAAGGAAAAAAACCCAAACACAAAACAGTGATGGCAGAAATACTGCAAAACTAGTTCTGAAAAAATCAGTTACAGTAAATACCACTGGACAACACAAAAGAAATAATTACTTCAGAGTGAAGAAACTAGGAAGCAGGGAGAAAAGACTAAAATTAATGTTTCCTTGTCTAGCTCCTCTCTTTCAATTAGTACCACACAAGCCCTGAGCCAACTTTAAGCACATGCCAGCAGTGGAAGCTGTATACCCTGTGGCAATGTCAACAAAGAGCAAACAGACCTAAAGGATAAAAATATTTGGTCAAGTGCTATTTTTGTTCTTTGAATTAAGAGAAAGGGTACAACCTTTTAAGCAGCAAAAGAAGGTATGGTTAAAAAATAATGAGATTGCCAAAAGAAAAGAGTTCCGTTTGAATTTAATTCCCTCTAAAATGTAAATTTACAGTTTTAAAATTAGGAGATAACAGAAATATGATAGAGATAATACATGCTACAAACAATAATGAATATTCTGAACAGGTAAAGGGGATTTGGGAAGAACTCAGTGATTCCCTGAAAAGGAACTACAATCTGTCGTTGTTACTCCTGCCACTCTGTCTTTATGCAACACACAGAAGATGACTGCTTACCCAGTGAGCAGCTATTCAGGATTTTTCTCCACACATTTATTCATGTGTGGCCTCATCTGCTCGTAGCTGCATACTGTTCAAACACATTTGGAAGTCGTGGTTATTTGTTTTGAAGCCCATCTCAATAGCATCAGAGCTCATCAATACTATTCACCATTGTAGTATCTTAAGAGACAAGCGGACATTACTTGCCTTTTTTTAATATATCGTAAAACAAGGCACAGATTAAGGTAAAATCCTCAGTAATCTCAGGTGCTAGTTTTATCTTAGATATGATTTTTCCAAGTGCTCAGTATCAAACAACATTTCATACATTCAGGGCACAGACTTTAATCGACTTCAGCTGCAGCTGCAAACCCTCAGCATTTCTGCATACAAGCCCCTAGTATCTCAAATTATGCAACCAGAATTGCAGAGCACTCAAATCAATTAGTCACCACTTGGGAAAAGTTTCGTTTAAACGACTTGCCGAGCATCACATAGGAATTCTGTGGCAGAGAGAGGAACAGAATTCAATCCTCAAGGGCACTTTTCGTCTGACTAGCTTACCCATGAAACCATTTCCCCCCCGCCCCCCGCAATCTTCTCCCCCACTCTCTACATACCCTCAACATCTACAGGTTAAACAGTTTTTACAGACAACAGTCTCTTTCAATACATAAGCCTGAAGCTGCACTGGGGCCAGATCTCTCCCTGAGCCTGAATAAGTAAAGACCCTGTAGAATATAATGTAGTGAATTAAAAATCATCACAATGAACAAGCACAAAGAAACCAAATTAAGATTTGAGACATTCTGAAAACTGACATTCCCTAATTTTAGAGTATGCAGTACCAGAAATTTGTTACTAGTCTTTTAAAAGTGATATTAAGGTACATGGCTACTGTACAAAAAGACAGAGAAACAAGCAGATTCAGAAAGAAAAAACAATTTGCATAACCAATGCAGACCTGCTTTATAATACTAACTCACAAGCAGTGTTTTTCCCTCTTCCTTTAAACAAACCCCAGCTCTCTGAAGCATCATTTTGATTCTAACAGACTCCACTAAATTGCAAAACGACCTGGCTAGTTAACAACTTGCCTATTTCAAATTACAGATCTTAACACAAATAGAACATAAAATGGATTTTTCTTTAAAAGTGTACCATTTGTGTGAGATGTGCAGTGGTACTGGTGTCTGCACAGAACCAGAAACCAGAATATGCTATATCATTGTAGAAAAGCTTGGAGAAATCAGTAAAGCAAGTGCATCAATTAGGAATGGAAAGGAGACGGCATGTATTTGAAGCAGATGAGCTTGGGTGTAGACAGACAGATCTGAAACACACAGTGCCCTGGCAACTGATGATTCTTTCACAGGAAAGTGGACTTTTTGTCTCAAAAGACCCAAAAGTATTTACCAAGCACTTTTTGCAAGGCTTATGTATTTTTATCACCTATGACAAAGCAGCCCAAGACCCAGCACCTTACAAAATCTCTTAAGTATAATGAAAGTAATGAGATTCTAAAAATAATGGCAGCCACATGAGAAACTGGTAAAGTGTTTTAATTACTAATTCTCTTATGGTACAACAAAGTTCTTCCTTAATAATTCAACAGAAGCTCCCTACACGAGAGAGTACTCCAGAAAAACAAATGGAGATGTCTATTTTTAGAAAACAAATAACTGCAACAATTTTTTAACCAAATGGCTCGGAATCTTATTGAAATATAATTTGTGAGGCACATTTACAGAAGTTATAAATAATCCAGAACCACTTTACTTATGTGAATGACACTGTTAGCATTTATCAATACAAGACATACTTGCAATACTTTATATTGCTTCTATCTCAATTTATCACATTAAATGTAAAACATTTGACTAAGAGTTCAAAAGCTTTATATATCCTGGAAGACAAATTCCATCAAGCTGAATAAACATGACTAACCCAAGACTTCCTTAAAAAAAAACCCAAGACTCTAAGTATTATAGTAATATTTCTGAAACAATATTTCGTGTATTTTATATTTGATGTAGTTTTCCTGCACTATATAGAAGAATAACTTAAAATATAGAACCATACTATTCCCATATGGAACAATCAAAATTTACATGCAACTAAACTAACATTGTTTTAAATACTGAAAGTCCAACTACACAAGTTTCCTGGAATCTTAGAACTCAGGAATGTACTTACACGGGAGTCAAATATGACTGTTGCCTAAATACTGATGGAATTATGCTCTCAAACTGACAGGCATGCTAAACTTTTATTCAATAATATTTACAGAGCTCCAGTCAGACTCATAGCTATAAACTGAAAAATTTAGCTTTCTTTACCAAATGAGTCTGCAGAAATCTTTCTCTGGCTCTGAAATGTGACTATCGAATAAGGGCACACAAACAAAAAACTTGCTGTTCACTGCATGAATTAGTTGCAACAGAAGTTCAAATTCTGAAAGGCTGTCTTATGGCAAAATAAAACAAAACCATCAAGAGCTAATTCTATGAGCAATTTTAAATCCTTCATATTTATTCTGTTCTCACTAAACACTTCAACAAGAAATGTTAATTATTACACAGTTTTCTATGATCAGTTTTATCAGTTTTTTTCTATTATTCTACTATTTTTCTATTATTCTTCTATTTCTATTATTCTAACAAAGTAAAATAAAATTCTCTTCACTGAAGGGCAACTTTTGATTATTTTAAGTAATTCAGTAGTTTTAAGTAATGAATCTTCTCTATCACTATTAAAAAGCAAGCAAATGTGAAAAAGAGCTCCCCAATAGTCTTCAGTTCTGCTAAGGCATTTTTATTTATAAATTACAAAGTAAAGTATTGCCTACATAAAGGGAATTAATTCTTTGTTTAAAATACACATCAGAGTAAACACAGGAATATTCAAAGAAATTAACTCCATATATTGGTTGGTAATTTGTTCAATTTTATGCCTTTTCCAAGAACTGACTTGTTCCTTCTGCCCACACAGGAAATAAACATTTGGGATTTGCTCAGCAGTCAAGGATAAATAAAAATGCCATCAACAAACCTCAAAGTTTTAATGATAAAGTTAATATAAAGATATAACTAAGAGACAGTTTCAGGGCAAAAATTATCCGAAGTGTTAGCAGAGAAGAAGAAAAAGGCCAGAGGATTTTTAAAAGATCAATATGAATTTGCTGACTTCCACAGAGATAAAACCTAGAAATTGAGACCTTACTATTATCTGCAACTCTTTACCAGATAAGGAGAAATAAAAGTAACACATTGCTTCTGGGGAATTGCTACTACTGCACTGATTAATACAGAAAGTATTTAGCACAAACTAGTTACNTTTAACAATTGTATGCACTCATATAACATGCACCCCTGAATGAATAAGTTGCCCATCAGCTAGATAAGTTTATCTCTAGGAAGAAAAAAACCCAAACTAACAAACCAGATTTTTTTTAAAGTTACATTTGCTAAAATTATTAACAATCACCTAGAAAAATAATATTTGTTTTGCACAAATACAGGTATTCTTCTCATATCTGATTTTTGGCACTTATGCTGTTCATCCTGGCAAGCAAAACACAGAAAGATTAATGCTAGCTTCTTAAAACAGACTTCATGATCCAAATGCTGTCATAATTTTCTTGTATCTTTCAAGTATCAGATTCCCCTAAATTGAACAGTAGCAACTGGAAAAGCTTGCAGCACCTTATCATAAAATTGTATGGCATCACAGTAGCTAAGATCTTGCAATGACATTAAATAAATGCAGCCATATCATGCAATGATGTAAAATTACATTGTTTTCTAACAAATCTCACTGAAAACAGCATTGACAAGAAACCCATTTCAATACCATTTAATGCCACACAATGAACTAATGCCATAGATGAAATGCTATGGTTTCACAAGGGCATTTCCAGCAAATGAGTCTCCACTGACTAAAACCATCATTCCAAATGCTGCACTATATTTGACTCTATCTTCTAACCTTTTCTTTCTACCACTAGACAGAATTTGTATTTGATACTTATTTGATAAGATAAACTTGAATTTTGCCCAGTAAGTATGCTCTGGCTGCCATTACATTAAACCAGCACAGCTATCCATCAATTCAAATTGCTAACACTAATACAAGGAGTAATACTAATTACAAGGAATAAGGTGCTTAAATGCTTTTAAAAATAACAACGGCATCTGAAACCAAAATAATATTTG
>VZTN01025170.1:3302-19867 GCA_013400515.1 Erpornis zantholeuca
TGCAAGCATTTACTCTCATATTGAAATCCATACTCTCATACTGAATCCTGGTAAGGCAAAAGTCAGCCAGCTTTGGGTTGGTTGGGGTAAACCTCCCGTTTGCTCCCTGTGCAGAAGGCAAGCTAGCCCTCCATAGCTTGCTCATATTCAGTCATTCAGACAGGACACAGAGCAGGGCATGCGTAGTCACTCCAGACGCTGCATCAGAGCTGTGCAGACATAGCCATAAATGCCAATGGAATTAATTACATTCTGTTAAGTGAAGTTTGTGCATAAGCTTTTGTGAGAACAAGGCTTAATGTTGTTTTTAACATAAAAACACTTTACAGAACTCCTCCCACACTTCTTAAAACTGCATCCCTAATTATGGAGTTTGGAGCTCTACTATAAGTGATTGATGTTGTTTTGTGTGTTGTTATGGAAACAAACCAAGTAGGAGTTTCTGATTTGCGTATAGAATTTTGAGTCAGATTTTACAGTAAATAACTAAGCTTTCCAGTGTATAAGCAACAACACCATATGGCCATTAATCTCCACCGAAACACTATGTCCTCGCTTGCCACTACTTGTTAAAACTAAGGTCTTTCGAGGAAGAGGGTAAAAATCAATGGACCTGCTGCATCTTGTCACTGGTCAGTGAACAACAAAATGTGGTTGTCTCAATTAGGGACAGTTTATAGATGTGAACAGTTGACAAACTCACTCAAAACATTCAAAAGAAAGCAGTGCTTTAACTCAAACTTGAATTGACAAATTCTGCAGCTCACAGGACAACCCCTGCCTGGGGATGCTACAGATATACACAGGAATTTATGGAAAGGAAGTGCCAAATGAATGACATATCTAAGTTAAAAGATATTAATTTTTGGTACTGAACATGTGTGATGTAGGTACCTTTCAAACAGAAAAAGAAGACCAGTGTTCCCCAAAGAACTTACTATGCAATAAACAGAGGTTCACAAAAAAACCTGCAAGTAAGTGTAAAAGCAAAAGCCACAAGAAGAACGAAAACATCAGAGAGGTATGGTTTAGTAAGAAAAAACAGTGTTAGTTTTGCTTCTGTGGGAGTTAAATGACCTAGATAGACCAGACGATGATTCCTGTCATAACCATTTTCCATTTGTGCGTACAGAGATGAACTTCTGCTCTCCATATCTGAACCCAGCCCTGTGTTGTGGCTGTCCTTTCTCCCAGCACCTGACAACAGGACCGACTGCCCCTTTCCTTTGCGTCTGCTCTGTAGACTATTACAATTCCACAAGAACCCTCTGTTCCACCAAGAGGCATTGCTGGTTACTTTAGCTCTTACTTTGCACAGTCCTGGACCCATTCCCAAGCAGATAAATATATTTCACCCAACACTCACCCAAAACAAAAGGTGTATTCATTTCCCAGTGAAAAGCAGTACCAAACAAACCTCCTGTAAATGTAGCTGTCACCAGTTCATGCATCATGGCAGTCCAGTGGTTTCCTGACTTGTCTGCTTATTTTCCCCTTCTCGCAGTCATGCCAGAAGCACTCGTGGATTTGCCCAAAATCATCATTACTACTCCAAACATCCAGTAACTGTTACAGTTCCCTGTCGAGGGCTATCAGACAGGCCTCAACTGGCCTTAGAGACATTCACCCTGATGAAATCAAAACCTGTCCTGCCATAAAGGCCCATCAGCAAATCCCAGTCACAGGGGCTCCCTCATTTGGGTCCAGAGCACGTTCACCCCACAAATCTGCCATTCTAATATTGCATTCGTTCCTTATTGAAAAGTCGGTCACTTCACCCCCAGAGGGCACAAAAACTTCCCTTACATCTTGGGAAGCAGCAGGAGAAGAATGGAAACTGCCCCAGCCCAACTTCACTACCTCCTTATTCTGGCTTTTGATTTTACCACTGATCCAAATTTTTTTTTGCTCATATTTTAGCTCTGAGGAAGTGCAATGTCACTCTGGTTAGGGTGACAAGCTTCCTCACCCCTTCCTGACCAAAAGTCAATTCTGCCTGGGAAAACACTAATAATGAGTCTCTACTGACATTAGATATTTATGCTGCCCTAGTGCCCTTTGCTGCATCCCTGGGTGATTTCTAACCAGGCTTTAATGTGATCCCATTAGTTATCCTCCAGCTTTGGGGACATCTAGCATCCATTCTGTCTGAGTGTGTACAGCTACAGATATAACCCCTGTAGGCCTCTGCTGCCTCCTCCTAACTCTGCTAATCCAGACATCAGGCTGGAATCTGGCTGAAGGACAAGGCTAAAATACCCTTCTTAGTGCACAAAACCACAGTTTGCCCCTCATCTGAATAAGCAGTGCAGTGTCTTTACAGGGAAGCATTCAAGAGGACTAGGCAAAATAAACAGCAGTCTTTTGTTTAGGCTCGTCTGCCTGACCCATGTGCTACAACCTTTGGGCCAAGTCTCTCTTTTTATATCAATGGGAAATAATGCCATTTAGATGGCACAGAAGGTGAATCATTAAGGCTTGCAAAATTACAGAAGCAGGTAATTTTATAGCCTGTTTCATAGGTGATATAATTGCAAATTTTTGACAATAAAAATCCATTGAAATTAGAATTTGAAGTAAATATAAATGTAGCCATCGGGCTGTGCTTCTACAATCTCAGCTGAGTACTCAATTCTCATCCAAAAGTGAAACCAGGACTGAATAACCAGCAGCCAATGCTACTCCTCTATAGTAAGAATAACTAATACAGAGGGAATGAAATAAAAAGAGCTAGCAATGCATTTCCCCCCCAGCATATCAAGCAGGTTTTCATATGGAAGCAGTGGTCATCAATCACTACCTCATTACCAACCTGTCATCTGGGTTTAGGCTAAATGTATTCTGGCTTGCTGCCATACTAAATGTTCAATGAAACATCCTTAAGGCTCTCTACAAGTTCAGCTGAAGTCACACATGCTATACATCAAAAAGGAACATTAGCGTTATCATAGCTTAATAAATAGTGCCATTCCGGCAATGTAATCCTGTGTTCTAGAGCTATCTTCCATTCCCAGCATTATACTGCTTAAGTAAACAATCTTGCTGTCTCGTGTGAAGTTTATTTAGTGATAAATGCATGTAAAGATAATTAGTCATACTGTTATAGACACACTTCCATCCCAGCTGAAGAACATGAGCAAAAATAGCATAGGATTTTAAAAGCACACAATGGCATCATGAACTTTATCCTGCAGCATTCGTTTATAATTCTTGCACATGGTAGTTTATTATCTAAGTTTCACTGTGCTGGAAAACAATGACAGCTGAAGGACCCCAAATCAAAGTCTTTTCAAAATAACAGTGGCTTCAATACAGGACTTTTGCATACCTCTGGGATGCAATACAGACACTAAGATGGCTGCAAAAATCTATTTCAACATCTGTGAATACAACTTACTTTGCGAAGAACTCCTGACCTAAGGAGGGATCCTTATATTTAGTCACTCATTTCCATGCACATTTGAAGCACTAAGTCCTGGATCTGTTTTCAAATTTAAAAATGCCAATGAAACATATAGATTCTATACAGATATATAGAGAATCTGTATAGATTCTAAAGTGGCAGAAGCTTCAAGAGACACCATAAAACAATTCCTAATAAGACAATTTTAGATACATGAATCTATTTAGGAACTTAATTTCTTTTTTTAAATAGTGAAAAATCATCTCAAAGTTTAAGAATACTCTTTTGTCCTTGTATAAATTCTTTCATTTATAGACACTGCATTTCCTAAGCAACCAGGCCCTACTATTGTTTAACTAAAATATGAGAAATAGCTCCAATATGTTCAACCACAGATAGCTTACAGACTTAGCTGCCTGACCAAAGAATCTGGATCCAGCGTTCAGAATCCTTCAGTGCAGAAATCACATTAACAATGCTTTTGACTGCTTTTGCTTCTGAAGTTTCAATTTGGGTGCTAGACTAAATTATTGCAACGTTCATGTAGCATTACTATAAATTCTAGTTATCTACTTCTTTAGCTTTGATTGGTTTGGGGGTTTTTCCCCTCTCCCTCTGTAGATATACATGGGTCAGGATCCTGAGAGTGCTCCAAGGACTTAGTATCCAGCTGTAGATCCATATGTTCTCTAGGCCAACACCTGCTGCCGAGGTACTACCAAGATCTCATAGTTGGCAAGCTGCTCTAACTCCACTCAGTTCGTAGGGTGAAAGGTCACTCCTTTAATGTAGTTGTGGCTTCCACATTGAAGAGAGCAAGTTGCTGTCACTGCTGGAGCTCTGTTTTATGAAATCTAGTGACAGTAAAACCAGATGTCCTCCACTTTCATAATAGCTTTAACTGTCTACTACATCTTAGAAAAGTAACTTCTAGGGCCTCATGAGAGGATGAGCCAACCCCTCCAGGAACAAGAGAACCTTGTAACTCAAAACTATGACATTACTAAAGGACCCTAAAAAACTGGCTAGAGGCACAGCCTAAGGACAAAATTAATTTCCTTTTCTTCTTATTTCAGATATAATATGAAAAAATAATTGACAATAAAGATGCTTTTTTCTACTCTTTAACTCCCACTATATCAGACCCTGTAAGTCCACAAGATAAAGAACAGATCAAATGCTATGAATATAATCTAACAAAAAATATCTTGAACAAAACTTCTGATAAAGAATTTTGATCCTAAGTAACTAAATACCATGTTTTTGACATTTAGTACTAAATTGCACAGACAAATCAGTGTGAATTTAGATTCTAGGAACACTGCAGTGCATCATCCAATTTTACAAAAAAATTGGCACACCTTTATTAAGGCCGTTACCACGTTACACTTTCTTTGCACAACATAAAAATATGTATTTTTTGACTGGTATTTATACACATCTAAATAATCAGTAAGGAATCCCAAGAAGAAAAATATTTCAGCTTTCTACTGCATTCAACAGAACAGAAAAGTAAGAAAGTGTATAAGACATTGTCCTGGGTTATAATGTAAGATGTGTCCAGGGGGGTGTATTCTATCACCATCTTCAGCTTTCTGTTAAACCAGGTGGGAGGGCCCTCCCTGCCTCCTCCCTCTGTGTTATCTTTTGTTAATGAGCCCATCAGTGCCCTGCACATGACTCAGAGATAACTGACTCCTGGACTATCTTCTGTTAATGGCCCATCAGGCTTTATCTCATGACTCACCATCTCACTGTGAGATACTCCACCCAGGGGGAGGACCCAAGCATCCCATCTTGGATATAACTGAGGCTCTGGGACTACAGCTTTAGCTTTCTTCTCCACTGGATTCCCAGAGGATTGGAGCTACATACCTACCATTGGACCTTCCGAGGAAGACCAGATGCTTTTACTGGATCACTGCCTCAACTGAACTACATCCATCATTTCAGAGGACTGCAGCCACCATCCCTTCGGACTGCTACTGCTGCCCTGACTAACAGGGTGTCAGGTTGTATCTGACTCTGTCAGTTTAAACTAGTGTGTTTTTTTCTTTTGTTTTGTTTTCTTTCCTTTCCCTGCCTTTATTCTAATTTTCTTAATAAATTGTTATTCTGACTTGGTGTCTCCCACTGGTTTGTCTTTTCAAACCAGAACGGACATGTATACATAATAGGTATAGATTTATGGAACAGCATATATCAGAATTTCCAAACATCTCCCAGAGAAGTATTCCACAGTCACTGACCCAGCACAAGAGGAGGAACTGGGAGAGCAGACTAGAATTCCACTGTCCCACCTTTCCCATTTCCAAAACTAGAGAAAAGGCAGTTTTCCCATATCCCAGAGTCAGAGCACTCTAGCTCGTCTGAACACACGCTGCAGTTTGGTGGAGGTGAGTCTGCACCATCATTAGCTCTCTGTGCTCCCAGCTCCATGGCAGCTCTGAACACAACCGGGGATGACACTGCCTCGACAGCCACACACATGGAGCACAGAGGAAGGTCACGTTATAGACCAAAGGCAGCCTAAAACACTACCCAGCAACTACAAGGCTAAATTGCAAGTACACAAAAGTAAAATCTCCATCCACGAGTCACTGTTCATTTTTGAACACACAGCTTGGGTGGGAAAAAGAGAATCAGACTTGCTCATAGACATATTTACAGTAAAATTAACCAACTTTAATGACACTGCCTTTTAATGACACTACAAATGAATTAATTTTCCTTATTTCAATGTTAACTGCATCAATACATTTTTTCACTCCTATTATATTGCTAAGAGAATTCTTTCTGTTCACATATACAGTTGGAACAGCTGTGTATGATGCCAAATGCAAAAAATTTAAGGGATGTTCCAGCATGCTAAGTTTAACCCTCATTTCTGTCTCAATGATAGATGCAAGAATTCCAACTAGGGTGATTTTATGAGCCAGTTAAATGATTTGTATTCACACCAACATTAAAAATCCCCAAAGTGACAAAGTGTACTTGAACAAAAATACCCTGCTTGTGACATATCCTTTACAAGTAATGTGTTTTCATTTTTCACATGTTGCATCTCATTTATTTTATTCAGGCACACATAGCTGAATCTACAAGATACAGTAAGCTTCCAATACCTTTAAAATAATAAATCATTTCTTACATATGTTTTCACCCAGTGCAAGTCTGCTGCTCATTAATCAAACATTATCAGTATCTATCACTGCCCAGTGCTAAACAGGAAAGGCACCTCATTTTGAGTTTTGACTTTTATTCACTGGTTGGTCCCTGACCCTTCCAGTACTGCATGCTTATTAGAAACACCTACTGCATGGCAGTTCCTTCTACATGGAGTTTTAGAAGGGGTGTTATACAAGCAGAAGCATTTATTCTTTAAGAACCGAAGGAAACAAACTCAGGCTGCTCTTCAAATTGCCAACACAAATGCAATCAAACTGTCTTCAAAGCTCTTTTCCAACATCTAAGTAAAATATAACCATGTAAGCAAACTATTTCTGGTCTAGATCTCTTCATATCTGAAAGGTTGAAATAAATATATATTAGGCACTATGCAAGATACATTTCATTTTTGATAAATTATTAAAATTTCATTTCAGAAAACAGTATGTAGGACACAATACATCCTTACCAGCCCAATCCTGCAGGGGAAAATGTAAAGAAAATGGTTCAATGTGAGTAAGAAGTTATCTGATAAAAATGTTCAACTTCCTTGTGATCATTGATATATTGCTGGATTCATGCCAATAATGCAAAATAAAATCTGCATTATTTCATCTGCTCTATTGGTTGCCACACATCTTTTTCAAAATGCTGAAATAGAAATGAAATTGGGTATGCCACATAAATTGCAAGTGCTTAGGAATGAAGATTTCTGTAGCTTCAAGAAACAGCCTGAACATTTGCCAGCAAGAACACAGCGTGGCTTCCCCACAGCATTTTACAGTACTGAGCACTTCCACAGTCCTTTTACTGCTACCTTTCACTATTCCAATATGGTATTAGAGAAGAATGAACTCGGCCAGAACTCCAACAGCCAGAGCCCAAAAGTCTCACCCTCAGCAGACCACCACACTGCTTCCTTCCAGTGATCTATTGTGGTGTGCATTTATGGTTTTGTTATTAACAAAGTGAAAAATTAAAGACAATGAGCATGCTTCAGGCAAACAACAACCACCATCTTCCACAGTGGCAACTAACTCAACTGTCCTTTAACTAAACATTCTGTTTGCATTTTCTCCATCTTTCTGAATGAACACTGAACGCCACACTTGTATCTAGGATTATTCACCCTCCAAGGCTGATTAAAAACATTCCATTCTTGGCAGGTCTACAGAAGTGACTGAGCTACGATGTATATTTTCTATGCCTCAGTACAATAAAGGGCACATCAAGCACATGCAAAGGCCCATATTTGCATTTGAAAAATAAGAAACCAATTTGCCAATGTACAGGTTGTATTAAGACTCTTATGTCCCTACAATTTAAAAAGTGCAAAGATTTCAGAATTCCCTATACTTATTTTTGTTGGGATTTCCAGAAAAAGCTGTGCACAAAGAAGGCATAGATTGTAACAGTTCAGGGTGATTTCTTCGGATTCTATCTACTGTGGGAAGGAATTTTTTTTTTTAATACAAATTAACAAAAAGCTTTTTTATCAAGCAGCTACAACAGAAAGGAAACAGGCAGGAACTTAATCCCAGAGACTAGTACAGACACCAGAACTGAGCACCTTACACTTCATGCACAGAATGGTCACTCTATCTCCTCTAACTGCAATTTTTTTTCTGAAAGAGACTTCATTCAGTCAAGAACTCAAACTTTGAGTGCAAGGAGACAAAAAATACAGAAATGGAAACAGGGCCTAATTGGTCAGCCAAGTATGTAAAGTCTTTTTGAGAGCATTTGTTTGTTTTGTTTTGAAGTGACTCTTATCTAACTTGGTAAAGTTTAACAAAACTTAAATATTTCCAGATCACAGAATATTCTGTGGTGGAAGGGACCCACATGGATCATCAAGTCCAACTCTTAAGTGAGTGGCCCATAAAGGGATTGTATCCACAAACTTGGTGTTACTACCATCATGCTCTGACCAACTGAGCTAATCTCAGGGTCATGAATTTCTCCCAGATAAAAATCTGGCCATCACTTTTCATCTAAAACAGACTTGTGCTGGGACATAATAGAAACATGAAGGTTGTGTTTACCAACAAACAGAAATGCAATCATGTCTAAGTGACTCAGATACAGAAATAACGAATTGTGATATTTCCAATGTAACAATTATAAACAATATACAATCCATAAAATTAGAATAACTGTTTCCTTGGGAAGATACTTCTGTCTTCATTTAAAAATCCATGTATTAGAGAAAAAGCAATAAATATCGTTTAGAAATATTATTTAGAAATTATCTTTAATAATGGTTAAAAATCTAATTTCAATTTAAATAACAATAAGGTACTGACATTCCACTATCCACTAAAGCATTAGAATCTATTTAAATATACACATCACACCCAAATAAACAACTATCCATTATCAATGGTCACAAATAAATAAAGAATCATTTCTAAACAAAAACAATCCTATGAAATCTGAAGTGAGTTACACCATCATCTATTACATCAATGAAACAGTAACAAATAAAACCTCAACAACTCTTAGAAATGTAGTAATACACTGCAAGTTTCTATTTGGAGACTAGCATTTCAATATAGTGGTATTATTAACATCAGAGATTAATTGGCTGAAATCTGCTGGTCTTTAAATTATTATTATTCTTCCTATTTCTTCCCATGAAACTGATCACCAGGGATCATTTGAGGGAATACCGAGCTATCATACTAGCTGTTGAATTTTCACTTTACCTAATGGTTCATATTCAGCTCAGTACATTTTCAGCACAAAATAATGAAAAATAACCAAAGGATTTCCAAAAAAACAGTGTCAAGGACAACATTTGGAAAATAATTTCCTACTGGATAAACATGTAATTTGTATTAGCATTATCCAAACACTCTAAATACTTAGTGTGCTTATTTCTGTATATTAGTATTGTAAACAATTTTTAAAAAGACAATTTACAGTAAATTTAGCATTAACTGAAAACACTTAACAGTACAAATACACCTTGTGACATCACCAAGTGCCAAATTTTGAATATGGTTTGATACTATATAATGCACAGAGAAGACTATGTGACTTTATGCACATGGAATGACAAAGTTGAAACACACCAATATGTTCCATAAACCCAGGGAAATATTTGCATACCTGTTAGCCTTTCATTTTGTATTCATAAATATATGTATTTGCACAGTTATTTTAAATTTCACACTAAAAGCAACCATATGAGTGGCCTATCTGAAAACTATAGATTAGAATAATAAAAAAATAATTTTCAAGTACCATGACAATAGCAAGTGGTTCAAAAGCCTGCATAATCTGAATGTATTCAAAATCAGAGACACAGCAGCACAAACATTTACATAGCTTAGTTAAAGATTACTCATTATAGTGAACATGTAAAAACTTTTTCTCAGATATTTGTTCCCTTTAAAAATGTCCATGGTATTAAAACTAAAGAAGGCAGAGGATGTGTCTTCCCATGACAATGGATACTGTATTGGACAATAACCTTACAAATGCTTCTGGAAGAGGAAGCTTTCCAATTAATGTGTTGAGCTCGAAGGGAGGAGTGAGGGATTCCCTTGGGGACACTCTGCAGGCGTTACAGGCCCTCAGACTGTGAATCCCACCCAGAAACAGAATCACTAATGAGTGTGCTCCAAGTTAAACGAAAAACCAAAACTGGCCTTAAGCACCCCCAGAGCTTTCCCCTGAAATTATATCAAACTTTCATTACATCAAACTGTTCCCAAACCAACAAAGGCCTGACTATTGAGCAATGGTGAAGGAGGGAGCAGAGGACTGAGAAGTACAAGACAATCCCTGGGTGAGAGGGAGGCCTTGAGCCCTGCCCATGCCCAGCCATGGCTTCCTAGGCACCACTCCCATGAAGAGCGCAACAACAACTCCTAAAGCCACTCCTAAAGTCCTTCAACATGGACTACAAATCCAGTCTTGGCTTAACATGTCAATTCAATTCAACAAGGAGATACACCCCCTGCTGAGTGGGCAGTAAAATGAATGTTTCAGGAATATTGTATTTATGAGACATATATATAAATGTGACAGGAAGACTGCTTAAAACTTTATTCATTAACATAAAAGATTGCTTGCTACCTTCTCACCAATAACTGGCACTGAGATTTTGATACTTTATTTGTGCATAATCTTTAAAAACAAAAAAATTAAATGCAACAAGCCTAGGTTTTTAACCAGCGTTTTTTCTTTTACAAACAACATGAAGGAAAGTAAGGAACTTTTAAAAATACTATTTAGATTTTGTATTATGTCTCACCTCCTATAGTATTAAGTAGAACAATGTTTCAAAAAGTGTCTGCTTGCATTAAACACATATGGGACCCCTTATACTTTTCCTACAAAAAAAAAGAGAGCTCAGCTAAAGTAAATGATATGGATCACCTCACAAACTGCACTTTAGAAGGTTGTTCATTCTGTGTCTGAACATTAATGTGGAAGTAAAAAGATGGCAGCATAATTAATATTGGTTCAGCTAAAAGATAAAGGTAACTGAGTCAGAGTGAACTTTTGGAGACAACATGCAAGTAAGCAAAGCTCTTTTCTTTAGTTGTACAGCATTCAAGTAACATCAAAATACAAGAATATACTATATAACATCATTTTGTTCAGTAGGTTTTTTTTATACACCTCAAACACAAAAATGTTTAAAAATATATGCTTGAATAAGAAAAAGTGCTAAATAATGTTAGATTGCATCTCTGCTAAGATATTAAAAAATTAACTACTTTAAAAAAAATAGGAATCAAATTAATTTTGTCATTTAGATGAGCATTTCTTCAGGCAGATTGTCCAGCATCATGGAAAGAGACAGGAGAGTGTTTTGTAAAACATATGCAGGAGAGATTGTTATGCTAAGTAGTGTTTTGGTAGGGAAGATAAGTAAGTAAGAGCACAAAAATCTGTTTAATTTACAAGTGAATATCATAGGGATGCCCAAGGGCAGATTATTAGTATTTTTTGAAAGTGTCCTAAGACTATTAATAATAAATAAGCTGTTTTGTGAATCTTAGCCCTAAAAGCTTTCAAGCTGCCTAGTGCTTCCGATGTATATACAGGAATATTCCACCAATATCCAGAGCAGTACCGAGAACTAAAGAGCTGAAAAAACAGCTTACTACAAATGCCAATAGTAGGGAAAAAAATGTCTCAAGCATAAAAATTCTTGGATTTATGTACATGGTTGGTCTATAGGAAAGATGCTGCATTGGGAATAATAGCAAGTTCAAATTCCTGCTATAGCATGTAAGAACAGGTTCTTTCACAGAGTTCCTTTTCTTATATAAGTAATTGGTTTTTAATAACAATGCTTTTAGATTAAAGAGTAGCAGAAGATAATAAAATACAGACTAACAAGTTTTGCATTAGAACCAACTGATTGTATAATTCATTTAGAATATTATTCACATGAGACATGAAACAAGAAATGTAGTGTTAAGGAAGGATGCATTTATTCTCCAAGCTGTGAGCCACGACCTCAAGCTCTCCAGGAGGCAGATTATAAAGAACTCCCATACTTGACTTGTGCAGATCTTCCTTGGGACTTCACTTCCTGAGCTGCAGCCCAATGTGCAGTTTTGATCCTGTTTTGTACTAAGTGCAAACACTGGCCTTCTCACGGAACCTTTATTTGAATAACAATGCTTTTAAAACTTAATTTTAAAATTAGTCAGGGTACTGTAAGGCAATTTTGAAATATTTTGGATTGGCTTCACCCAGATCCTGCCATAGCTCTTCATCTCTGCTGTTCTTCAAACTGTTCAAAGTACTCAGTCTGACTTCATGACTCATCTCGATTATTTCATTCTCATTACTTCTAATACCAAAGGCTCACAGTTTTTTGCAGATACATGAATTTGAATATGTTGGTTTGCAACAATAAAATATAATTTCAAGTGTTTTTCCTGGTTCTGTAGCCTTTAATGTCTTTTACTATACATGGATACTAATGCTTAAAAGGCCATTGTAATCATTTAAAATACTTGGTGAAAAGCACTTTGTAAGATTCTGAAACACTGATCTCCCTTGTCTACAAGGGACAATGAAATAAACCCAGAAACTAAGCCAGGCACACATTTATTATGAATATCTAGTTTCCAACTGCATCATTCTTTCCTGCACTACCTTCCAAAATATTCTTTTTTCCCCTTATTTTTTGTCTTTTATCTGCCTGTCTTTAGGCTTTGGCTTCCTTGCAGCAAAATCTATCTGACCTATGAAGAGTCAAAATATTTATGAAATTATAAAATAATAAAAAACAATGCCAAAAAACCTCCAGAAGTAGAGCTGGTGATCCACAGAGCCTGAGGCTGCACAAAGCCTGTCTGAGAGCTCTATCTTTAACCAAGGTGCACTGCCATTTACATGACTTGCCACATTACCACAGGCAAACAGCTCCTCACCAAGGGGCCTAACTTCTCACAACTTTTGGGAACATCACAAACACGTATCAGTTCTGAAAAGCAACCAACTAATTGATAAATCCTGGATATGTTTTCGAATGACTCTGCCTCTAAACTCCTCCTTTGGAGGAGATAAGTGAAATCACAAGTGAGAAGAAAAAGAAAACTCAGAAATACAAGGTAAATCAGAACCAGAGAAGCAAGCAAATAAATGTCTGTTCACAACCTGAAATGAGAACTATTTTGAACACGACATATTTCCTCCATAAATGTCTGTGCTGGCCATGGGCCTACAGGCCCCATATGCAGATTTCATGTCCTCCAAATTTAGTTTATGAATCAGGAGTACGATGCACAATTTTTTCCTATAGCACAAGCAAAATGAACATCTGTTCACTTTTTGCCATGAAGGTTTATATCTGTGTGGGTGGGTGTGAACAGAGCTCTTGATGTGTAATAGTCCTCCCATCTGCACACCAGGTGGCACTGCATAGTTAATCAGAAGATAATAACAGGCATGAGGAGATTACTTACTTTTTGGGGAAGAGAGAGTAAATCAATCTCACAGAGTTTTTTTTAAACAAGGTACATTAATAGTTGCACTTTTAATTTGGTTTTTTTTGGTGTGTAATTTCACTCCAATCAATGACATGATCTGATTATATCATTGTTTGAATGTTATGTTAATTAACTATGAATGACTGCAATTACGACAAAGGTTCTTTCCACAAGGGATTTCATTTATTTTCCTTTTTTTTGTCATGTACAGTTTTAACCCTTGCGAGCAGGATATACTATTCAGAGTACATTTAAGCAACAATCTTCTTAGATTTATTTGGTACACTCATCTAACCCACCATTTCACTATTTAATAGACCTCTGAATATCCATATAAAATAAAATTAACTTTACAGCAATTGAGCATCAGAAGATGGAGGAAGAAAGAAGCAATCTTCATTACTCAATGGGAAGTTAAGTAGAAAGTTAGTTACTGCTGTAAGTCTAACCCTACAAACATTGAAGTTAAAGTGTCTAAGGAATTTCTGGGAATGGGGGCTTTGGATTTTTGTAAAACGTTAACTAAATAAAACAATATTTAAGGACATATTTTTATCTGATATTCATCTAAGGAGAAGGTAAATGTTATATAAAACACCTACATTACGATAAAATATTATAGATTAAGGATAGAGGTTTGTGTAAAAGTCTGCAGAAAATACATCTATAGCATTTTTATGTAGTTGTTTGAATGTCACATGAAAAACATCCTAAATACTTCAAATATTTAGTTCATTCATTTTTATTCAATTAAGTAGCTCTAAAAAGAAACTGTTTTTTATTTTCTCTTTAAAAAATAACATACAGTGCTTTGTGGAGTCTTAAAAGACAGAACCACAGAACCCTGTTTTCCAAAGAATGCAGCTGAAGTTCTGGGAGGATGAGCAATAAAAGCCTGGTATTTCTGCATTTGCTGTGATAGCCACGAGAGCAACACACACACAGGAACACAAAGCGCTCAGACTGCTCTGTTCCCCGCAGGATCCCCTTGGCTGCCTAACTCTGCTGTCTCTGAGGACCATGTGCTCTCTCCTCTAGCCCCTCACCCCTTCACTGATTTCTCCTTTTGCTCTCAGCATGCTTATTCTCTGTTGCCTGAGTCTCTACGGTGTTTACAGAAGGCACCAACTGATGCAAGAGTTTCTTTTTTTAAAAGCAAAATTTTCAAACTGATTTGTCAGCTCAGGCACAAATTCTTCACAAACCCTTCTCATCAAAAAGCAGAGCTGATTCAAGGTAGAGTATATTGACTAATCTCTCAAATCAAGACAGGATGGGATTTTTTTCTATGCTTACTTTTAGTGATTTTAAAACTTTGAATATTTAATTGGGAGATTTAATTCTTATTCATTAATGTTTGTGAGTAACAAACCCAAAAGTTTTGCAACTGGAAGAGAATTGGACTTCTAAGATGAAAATGTTAAGGACTCTAATTCTCCTTATCTTATTCTTAATTAGCATTTTTAATTTCCCAATGAAATAAGACTAAGTTTAGAAATTGCACCTACCTAAATGACAATGAAAAAAAGAACTAAAAAAATACAGTAGAGTCTCCAAGACTATTGCTCCTCCCATTGTTTAGGTGCTACATTTTGGTCCTATAAAAATTATCAAGCATGCTATTGTCTATCATTACTTTTGATGTAAAAAACCTGAGAATCACGGACTACCCTCTAACACTTATGTTAGCTGTAATCTGAAATTGTGGCTGCTGGAGAAAACCATGGTGTATCTCTTACATTGCCATTGCCCAGCTGGATCCTTACTGCTTATCCAGGTAACTATGAAAGCTTTTCCCAGGATTTAATTTTTCCTAGTTCAGCGTATGTCTTCATAACCCCAAATTCCACATCAGTCTTCACAGCCTACTTGGGAAAGGTAAGATGGAGATAAGGTGTGACTCAAAGGCTGTCAAAGGTTGGTGACACATACTGGCCACCTGTTTGTTTCCAAGTATAGTACAAAGTATTTTTCTCAACTTAGAACTAGTGACTAAATGCACCAGACCTACTGGCTGGAGAGCATCCTTCACCTTAAGATAAACCACCACAGCCTCAATGCCTCAGTAAGCAAAGAAGTGAAGCAAAGCATCCTTTTTTTTTTTATTATTAATAATTTCAAATAAGTCTATTAACCTGTATCCTTTTGTGAACTTCTTAGGAATTTTTTTAAATCTCATGTCAGAAACCCAGCAAATAGTGACCCAGCTGATCAGAGCACACTTGTAACACCTGTCCAAACAGCTCTCATAAAAAACCTTTGCTATTCATTTTTCTTCAATATGGTCACTTGCTAGAATGCTCAGACCTCAGTCACCTATGTTTTAGCATCTATAGAACCTGCACTGGAGGGCACTTTCCCTACTGCATCCAATTTTCCCACGGGCAATAGATTTTCCCTGATGCATAACTGTGTGAAAAATAGTTTTCAAAGTTCTCTTTGCAACTCCTCCTGCCCTCAGGTAGCTGGTTATTTACAAGTGCTCTTCTGTTTCATGAATCACACATGGACTTTTGTACAATCCCTGATAAAATCTTGAGTTCCATCTCATTTGCAAGACTAAAGGTGTGCTTTTTAAAAATCACATTGCTGTGAAAAAGTCCTCTCACACTGTACTCTTGTCCCATCAGGGATTTCATATTCTTTTACACACTCATTTACTTTTTCTTTTTTCTGCTAACAGGGAAAATTGAAAACTACCACATTTATTTTCCATCACAGTACAAATTCATTCAGAAGCAAATTACAACAAAAAAAAAAATCTTCTGTTTTATGTAAGTAGCTCTAAAATTATTTTACCCTATGATTCAGGGTAATGTTCAAATGTGATGTTTCTTTGAATATGTTTGTTCAGCAGGCAAAGAACACAAAAAGAAATGCAGTTCAGACTCATTATGGAAAAGCGGCTGTTACTGAGAGCTTATAAATGCTCTATTGCATGAATATAGTCAACTCCACAAATATGCAACCCCTTGGCATGTCCTCCCCCTCTCACAACCAGTATGCAAGGCCACATTACTGTCCAGTGT
>VZTN01025181.1:10639-44660 GCA_013400515.1 Erpornis zantholeuca
TAAGGTACGGGGCCGGGAGCGGGGCCGCGGGCAGCCGGGGTTTGCGTGCGGAGAGGCCCCGCCGGCGCCGGGGGCCGCGGGCTGGGGGAAGAAAGGGTGGGGAAAAGCCGAGTGCCCCAGGAGGAAACACAAGCGGCGCTGCCTTGGCAGGTGGGTGTGTGCCCGGTGCCAGGGAGTCTCCGGCCGTGTTGACATAAGCGTAGGGAATAAGGCGAAACAACTCATCTGTGAAGTGCAAAGTTCACGGGCACCGCGTTATGAAATAGTCCAGCTCGCAGCTGAGGGGTAGCACCGGTGAGGATGGCCGAGTTTTGTTTCAAAGCGAGATTGAAATGTTTCGCTTTCCTTCTTCCTCCCAAAGTTAAATTCCTTGGAGTTGTTTGGGCGTTGCCATGTTTTGCCTTACAGGCTTCGTTTATTCGATGGCACTTAGTAGCTCGTCAGCAAAGCTCCCACTAAACTCAGTGTTTCCTTCATGTAAAAGTTGTCAGACCTGAACTTCATCAGTCTGGAGCAGATGGTTCTGTTTTTAACCCAACTCTAATGCGTTAACAAAACCATCTCTGTGGGTTGTGTCTCAGAGGGGACAACAGTTGGTGTGAAGTATCTTCGTATGTGTTAAATGTCTTGCACAAGTAACCTTTGGAGGGGGAGTTTCTCAGCAGTAATGCCGAAATTGATATTAGTCATAGTGAACCTGGCAAGTACAGCTGTTTGAATCATGTGATGAGAACTTTGGTGTGAGCAGTAGCGAGGCTGAAGGCCCCTTTCAAACCCAAAACCTCGATATATGGGCGTTGGTCGGTCTGTTTGTTTAAGTACGCTTGGATGGTAGTGGGGATCCTAAACGTGTTTTGTGACTGATTTCAGACTTGGCGGCCCGCTTTCAAAACCTGATTCCTTAACTGCGTAATGCACGTGTTCTTTGACATGCAGTGCACTTCCTTACGATGAGTTGTACGGAAAATACTATGAAGATACACGGGTTTGAATTATTTGACTCTGAAATTTGCTCCAAACTAATTTGTCTGGGCTCAGAGAATCCAGGAACTGTTACAGATAGCTATTCATCTTCTCCAGGCATCTGCAGTGCAACTTCCCTTTTTTTCCAGGAAATTAAAGCACAAGAAATAAATAGCACAAGATTTCAGTTTTCTAATTGCTGCTTTTCATAACAAGATAAAAAATATTTTCTACCCCTAATACTTTAAAGGGTATGAGAAACTTGATTTCTCATATAGGTAGAGCAGTTTTCAGACACTGTCTGGAGGAATTATTGACTAGAAAGTATGAAAAATGGAACAATCATCTTCGTTTCCCTTTGAAAGGCTTGGTGATAACAATGATAATTCATCAGTCAGATGTAATGTGTATGTTCTCCAGTGCTGCTTAGTTAAAAAAAAAAAGAAAGTTCACAGATTTAGAGCATCCTCTTCACCAATTATGTTGTTATCTTGTTGCTCTGCAAAAGCAGTCATATGATGACTAAGGCGTGGAGAGTAACCCTGTGGGTTTTGCTGCGGAAGCAGTTTGTGCTGATATGCTCCTGAGGCAGCCTGCCTTGATGCTCGTGATGATGTAACTCTAGAGGTGATAGGAAGTGGTGTTACGTTATTCATTACCTTCTGTTGGTTCTCAGTTCCATTTAAAAGAAGTTTAATGTTTGAGAGTTAATATAGATAGTAAAATGTGGTACACTTGGGATTCTGCAAATAGAATGACCGCAGCTTAGAAGCTGGTTTCACGATATTAAAGAATTTTAAGGATCAAAAGAGGCAGTTTGGGAAAAATAATGCTATCTGAAAGAATAAATAGTATACTGTATTGACAGAGTTTTGAGCTCTTGACACATTTAAAACAAGGTTGTATAGTGAATTTACCTGTAGTAACTCAGAGGTAGCAGAAATAGCATTGGGGTGGGGGTTTTTTTTGTTTTGTTTGTTTGGTTTTTTTTTTTTAATCTTTGAAAAGCCTGAACTTCAGGAACACTCAAGTATCTGGAGCCTGGAGTTTTCTCAGTAACAAAAATATAGGATGGCTGCTGGTGTGATAAGCCTTATGAAACATACTGTAGAAATTGTTTTTGGAAGTTTGGGGTTATGAACTAGGTAGAACTCTGGTGAAAGGCATTTGTTCATGAAGAGTTCTCTTTGACCAAAGAATGAGGATGGGAAAATAAATCTCCTTTGATGGTCTGATCTTTTAAACTGTTTGATCTACAAATTAAGTGACCTGTTGTTATCAGGTACAAACAAGAGGATATAAAAGAGAGGCTTCTATGAGATCTATTTTAAAATAGTTTTAGATACTGGTGTTTTATTTCTGTTGTCCTGTTTACTGGCAGTGTTTTCTTCCTCACATTTGTTATGCTGCTTGCTTTATTTTCTAACGTGTCCATTACTGACCTAATAAAAACTAACTATAGATACTTTAGGTTTTCACAGCTATTTATGTTGTTCTCTTTCTCCTCTTAGGAGTACATCAAGGGACTGTGTGAACCTGAACTAGAAGAAAAGGAGTACTACCCAAAGGACATGCACTGCATCTTTGTTGGTGCACAGAGCCTGTTTCTCAACAGTCTTATTCAGGATACCTGTGCTGAAGTAACAGTGCTGGAAATGGGATTGCTCAGTATTAAAGGGGGTGCAGAAGCTGTTGTTATGGCTCAAAGTCATGTGCAGCAGTTTGTGAAGCTTTTTGAGAATAATGAAAGCTTATTAAATGACAATGAATCAGAGATTAAAAAGCAGTTCAGACAATTTGTGGAAGCACATGCAGATAAGTATACAATGGATTTACTGATTTTGCCTAGTGCACTAAAAAGAGAACTCTTAGCTCTCATCCAGACTGATGTTTCTGAAGGGGAGAGTGATATCATAGATCTCACAGGTTCTGAAAGCCCACGAGAGCTTGGACAGAACAGCACCTCCAAAGCTGTTGCTTCAAACAGAGATGGAAGGGCAGATGGGGAGGATGCAAGAAGCAATGCTGGCACACCGGTCACTGAGCTTACAAAGCAAATGGACACTGTGTTTTCTGATGCTCCTGAAACAAGGTTTGTTCCCATAAAGGACTCTCTGTTAGAGGCAGTGGCATTTAAAGAGAGACACTCGTGTAAAAGAAGGTCTTCTGATGAGGACGAAAGGCTCCCTAAAAAGCATTTCTCTTTGGAAAATGATCAGAAAGTAAAATATTCTTTAAACAAGAATCCTTCAGACACTGATGCAGTTATTGATCTGGTTTTGGATAGCTGCAATGAATCAGATGGTTCTACTTACAGCCTTAAAGAAGGTGATGCTCTCACTGAGGAAATGGAATATAAGATTCTTGTGAACTTTTTCAGAACAATGGGATATTCCCAAAATATTGTAGAAAAAGTTATTGGTATCCTAGGACAATCTGCGGAACCACTAATATTGCTAGAAGAAATTGAAAAGGAAAATTTAAAGTTTAAAAAAGAACATGAACAGTCATCTCAAAAGCCTAGAACTGTCAGTCTTCCTTTAGGAAATAATGTAAATAATTCACAAAAGCTAGAAGACAGAGGCATTTCTAGGAATAAAAGTCCACTTAAATCCAGTCATACTTCAAAGGAAACAAAAAATGAGTATCACAAAGTAAGAGGTGTACCAGACACACAGGTTGGTGCAGAAGATAGAATGCATAGATTGGTATGCAAATCTGCTTCCCCTCCCAGCAGAAACTCAGTTCTGTGCTATAAACAGAGAGATGTTCATGGTCCTGGTAAGAATCACAACTCAATGTCAAGCAATATAGAAACTGATGGTGGGGTAACTTTCAGCACTGTGCAAGCTGGAGCCCTAAACAATGTTGACTTTGTAGCCAGAGGGAGCTCAGATATGCAGTATATCTCAAGTAAGAGCAAAACTGCATTTCAGCAAAAATCTGCAGGGCCCTCAACTGTGCAGAACAGCCACCCTGGTTCTGAGGAGCAGCTGGGACCCTGCAGCTCTTCTCAAGTGAGGCCTCTCCACCAGCGCCTTTCCCAAACCTCACATTGTGACAATTCTGTCCCAGACCGGTTACTGTCTTCACAAAAACATCCTTCAAATCCGGATAGAGATACTGTGGGACCACATCCAGATCATTCAGTTACTGGAGTTCAAAGATTTTTAGACTCTCTGAAGAAGCCATACAGACTGGAGTTGATAAATGAACCTGGGAAACCATATTTAAAACATATAATTATTGATGGAAGCAATGTTGCAATTTCGTAAGTATTGTTCTTTTCAGCTGTCTCTTTATTAACAGTTCAATGAACTTTCAGATGAAATGGGGGCTAAGAGGTTGCAGTGGCATGTGTGAAGTTTTTGCTACCTAGATTTTTGGTTTGCATGTACACACAGTTGTGCTGTTTCAGAGTAAGTTGATTTGAATCACCAGTGTTCAGCTCAATGTAACACTTCTGTAAAGAAGTAGTCTCAGGGCAAGCTTTGCTCTGTTGCAGTCAGTGTTAATGCATGAAGTCTAATTTGCTTTTCCAGTGCCTAACAAAGAAGTTAACTTATTGTCAGCCTAAGGAGTTTGGGGTTTTTTTGTGCTCTTATCATCTTGTTGTTTAGAAGTGGAGGTTCTCATCTAGTAGTGACATATTTCTCCTCTAACAGCATTGCACATTAGTGCTTGGATCCTGTTATTTTTTACAAATGTATATATGTATATTTGCCAACTATATGGGTACATTACTGAGGTTCTGATACTTCCTTCATGCACCCCAGTGGATTTCCCTGCACACCAGCTGGGCTGCACACACCCCACGTTGGAGTAGGGCATAGTAGCTGGGTGCTGTTGACACACAGTCCCCAAAAAGGTTATATAACACCTGGTGCCTCCTACTCAACCAAGTGAAAACTGGTTATGAAACATAAAGGACAGAGCTGCCTCAAAATAGCAGAACCATCAAGATATTCAAATGTCCTACTAAATAATCAATGCTTGGGGCCTGTTGTTTTGATCATGTAGGTATTCTGGAGCTTCCTTCTGGCTAAATAAAGCCTCATTATTTTTTTGCATTTTATAAAGAGAAGATTTTTTTGCAAAATTGCTCTGAATTGTACTCAGTTTTACTTCTCAATACCTTGAGAACTGCTTCCATGCCTGTGCTGGTTCAGCAGGGTTTTGGCCCCTGAGTTTTGTGGGGTTTGGTTTTTTGATGGGAGTGTGGTTCTTAATGCATCACTGACATACTTAGACTAATGCTGTATGGGTTTCTGAATCATTACTTTCCTCGTGTCTTAAGTCTGGAAAGCTGCAAAAGCCATAGAATCTTTTCTTTTTGCATGTGCAGCACGTCGATCTGTTGTTATTACATTGTCTCAGGGTGCTCAGGTGAAATGAGAAAAAGCCCAGAATTTGCCCTAGCTGCTAACAAGTATTTTTTAAAATCACCTGGTTTTGTGTTCTGAAAACGGGCCTTTGTGGGCAGACTGCAATATCCACTTGTCAGGCAATTTAAATTGTATTAAAATGTGGGAAAAAACTCAGAATGAAAGAATAATTGAATGGAATTATTTTGCTAGAATAATGTGTAAATGATATGTACTTGTGTTGGTACATCCAATCAGAAACATCAGCTGCCCAAACAAGGTGGGAAACAAAGGATAAGCAATAATTCTTTGAAGCCTTGGTAAACGCTTTACCTGAATCATAGCCCAAGTGGATGGGCACCATTGTTCCTGCACTTTGGGGAAGAAAGCCCAGGAGTTATCCAACTGGGTTATGGCCAGTGGGGAAACTGACTGCTGGCAAACGTCAGTCATCTTGCAGCCTTATAAACACCTGTCCTGAGTGAGGCCCTTTGAGATCTTCTGGGGGCTCAGCAGCTGTGCCAGCACCTCCCTCGAGTGGGACACTGCTCAGAGCTCCCAAATCCTCACCTTTGTGATACTCAGAGGACAGTTCCTGATGGCAACGCTCCCACACACCTCTCCACACTTCCTGAGGTGTGACCCTTGCCTGTTGGGAAATGCAAAGGGACTTGCTGTGAGCATTTCACTGAGTCTGAGTGGAATTTTTTGATAGGTACCTTTAGGCACAGAGCATTAGGTGTTCACACTGTGTACCTGTGTGTGTGTGAATTGATCATGGGATGAATGTTACTGCTGTAAATCTACAGTTATTGTTATAACTATAGTGAGCCCTATGGAATGGTTTTGTTAAAGTACTTGATGATAAAGTTCTGCTAAACCCTTCTGCACCCTTACCTTTGCATCCATATGCTTTGCACCCTCACCCCCTTCTGCATTTCTGGCTTCTGTGTAAATCATTCTAAATTGATTGTAATTTGATCTTTGTATGCTTTAACATACAAAGAAAATACATTATTTACTGTGCAGTAAATAATGAACTTCCACTTCACAAGCTCACAAGAGTGAATGTTGCCACCGAACTCTGTGAAGCCATATTTTCACAAATTCGTGTCAAACCCTGCCGTTGGCAATACCTTTGACAGTGTTTCTTTAAGCAGCCAAACCACTCATTAGTGACAGTATTTACTTTAGTTACAAACCAAAGGAAAAATGTTACATGTCCCAGAAGGCAGCCTGCTATTTTGCTGCTTTGTGCTGCTTATGATCATCTTTTGTTTAATTTAGGAAATACCTTTGTAGGGCTTTCACAGGATTTTAAAGAACTGGGACAGCCAAAACCAGCATTTGCAATGGCATTTGGAGAACAGATGCAGTCTTCGAGATGGGCATCTTGAAAAGGACATACTGGTGTAGTGATTTGCTGTCCCTTCAGGTGTTTGTCTAATTTAGTTAAAGCATTTCTTTTTTTTTTTTTAGTTTAGCAGTGACATATTTATTCGTATTATAGCTTACACTAGTTCTACATGTTATTTGATAAAGTTGCTTCTATTTGCATGCTTTCTTAATTTGTAGGAGAGCAGGATTTTGTGATCATTCAGGACAAATCAAAAGCTGCTTTTCTAAGCATCAAAACACTTAAAAAACAGTGCACTGTGTAGTTCAGCCAGCTTAGAGCTCTAAAACAGGATAATGGACAAGCAGAGAAGGTGTAAATATTGACATGGATGTCAAGACCTCTGCATTTCTTGAAGTCTGGTTGAAAACCATTAATTCATTGAAAATATATAAGAGTTTTCCAATTTAATGAATAGGATGCCTAACTTAAATTCATGGTATGCTGACTGCATTTTAAGTTTATGTCCTGAAAATTGCATTCCTTTATTTGATTGTTCTATTCCTTTGGCTGTTCTCGACACCAAGAATGCTTAATTTTATTGAGGGCAAGTGTGGCATAGTATTTTTTTTTCTCTGGAAATTCTGTTAATAAGCCAGATTTTTTTGCCTTTTCTATTTCAGATGTGGCTTACTCATTTTTCTGCCTTTCTATATAAAGAACTTCTCTCCAAATTCAGGGAATCTTAATAGATAGAAATATTGATAAACAAAACATATTTTTAAAAGAATTTACAAAACTGCAGAAGGATAAATGAATGCTCCTGAAGGCTGAGTTTCACTTTAAAATACATTTCCATAGAAATCTATTAAAGACATTTAGGTTGGGAAGATTTCTTGGTAGGTTAAACTAGGGTTTAAAGAAGATTCTGTTCAAAACTAACAGGACTTACTATTAGGGTTATAATATGCAGTTGTGTATTAACTAGGAGACCAGTTTAAAAAATGATTGCCACTTGCTCATTTATTGTTGTAAGTACTTTGCAGTGATTTGACGTCTAATTCAAAACATAGATTATACACTGTTTTGCAAGAAATGCTTTGGCTGGTCATGCCATCAGTGCTCGATGAGTGTGTTTTTTCCAGGGAATCATATCTTTGTTTTGTCTAAGTGTAGCCTCTATGAAAATGCTGGAGTCTGGTAGACAGTTAATTGTGCCTTGTGTTAAATAGGCAGATAGGTTTATTGGGATAATTCCAATTAGGAAGTGCCTCACAAGGTCATCAACTCAAATCTTTGTGTCCCTCATTTTAGGCAGTTGTTGATTTTTCTGGAAAGTCACTTCAGGGAGTTGATAATGAACATCTTTGTTTTAAATGGAGAAAAAAGATTAATGCTAAAATACAAAAAATCTTGAAAATCTTTTTTCCAAGAAATTTCATTATTTTGCTTTAGGACATTAGCTCAGAGTGATGAAATGAAGGGAGAGGAGGCCCTGACAGATTATCAGAGAACTGCTCAGATGTAATCCTTGGTAATCAGTTGAACCAAAGGTGTTCTATTTTGTAGTAGGACTGTATTTGAAACTACCACAATATTCAATTATTATAGTTTTAATCTATACTCAGTAGAGTTCAGAAACCATTACTATTGGTCTCTTTTTTAAAGCTAAACCTGCTCCTGGTTATTTCATTATTTTTGTGCCCAAGAAACTGAAAGGAGACTGAGCTGTAAAG
This sequence comes from Erpornis zantholeuca, assembly GCA_013400515.1. Classification (NCBI taxonomy): domain Eukaryota; kingdom Metazoa; phylum Chordata; class Aves; order Passeriformes; family Timaliidae; genus Erpornis; species Erpornis zantholeuca. Next base: position 19,039 of record VZTN01025181.1, read on the forward strand.
TTGCAAAGGGATGTATCTGTTATCTTCTTTTGCTGAAGATCTTTTCCATTTGGAAGATTCCTCATCTATAGCACCCGTCTCCCTTTTGTTTTCCTGAGGCTCTCTATGGGACTTGAAGCTTCACTTTGCAAGGTTTTGTTCTGTTTTCTTTGTTTTCATGGTAGTAAAACCCTAGTGAACTTAATGTCCCTTTTTTTTCTTTCACCCTCAGTCATGGTCTAAGGAAATTCTTCTCCTGTCGAGGAATTGCAATAGCTGTTGACTACTTTTGGAAACGTGGCCACAGAAATATTACTGTATTTGTTCCACAGTGGAGAACAAGACGTGACCCTTCCATTACAGGTGAGGGATGTTTCCTACGATGTCTTAATTAAACAGACTGTAACTATTTCTTTGGATACCTCTGTTAAGAATAAATGGAGAAGGAATGCTTCATCAAATGTTAAGCAGGAGCAGTCTGGCTGCTCAGCATGATTAATTGGGTTTCCATACACAGTGTGAGACCCTGAAATGCTACTATTTAGGCTAACAGGTCTGCTACCAGTGGAGGCCTTTTTGGGTTAGTTTTTGTTTGCTCTTTAATTTCTAGTTTTAACCTTTTCTTCTCCATTTTTATAGTGTGAGCAATCCTTCAGCTATCGATGTCACTTCTGTTGCTTAATTGGTACAAAAATAACCCATCTTCTCTGCTAATTATATCTCAGACTAATTGTCGAATCATGTTTTAACAGAGCAGAATTTCTTAACACAACTTGAGGATGTGGGAATATTGTCTTTAACCCCTGCAAGGATGGTTTTAGGAGCAAGAATTGCTGCTCATGATGACAGGTACAGAACATACATAGTTTTAAAGCCTTTTTAAACATCTGACTAATGGTTGTAAAAGCTTAATATTTCCTGAGTGGTTCTGTTACCTAGTTCTGCAACTCTCTAGCCAGATCTATGCATCCAACCTAAGACTGAGCTCTACATCTGTTACATTATTTCACTGTCGTAGGAAACACTCCTATGTACTCAGAAAGTCATGGAGAATCACAAATTTTCATGGCAATTAAAAAAAAAAAAAACAGTCTGAAGAAATTAATCTTCCAGTAATATTTTTATGCTTTCCTGGTCATCACATCATTCAGGGATTCCTGGCAATCCCTGAGTTGCCTTTTATGCTTGAGGCATAAATCAGCTACTGATCAGATACCATTTAGCTCCGTTCTCTTCTTGATGCCATGTTGGCACACAGACACTGCTGTGTGTTTGGAGCACTGTATTTGTAACAATGTGTAAGCCAGTGAACTTCCAAGTTAATCTGAGCACCAAAGATCATCTTCAAAATGTGGGGATCATCTTTCAGTGAACCAGACAGAGAATACTTTGCTAATATTTTATATACACCCAGCCTTTCACAAGAAATGCTCTGGCAGTGCAGTATTTACAGTTGAGATTACTGTGGAAATAAGTGTTGTAATAACATATTTACACTTTTGTTAAAAGCGTGCACTTTCCTTTAAAAGGACACCATCCATTATCTAGTGGCTAAAATAGTTTCAAATGGCAAAAAGCATGTTTTTAGAGAGGTTATAAAAGAAAGCAAACATGTTTTTTTCTTAATAAATCAGTAGTTACATTTTGTCATAATTTATTTAACAAAAAGGTTTTTAAGAAGTGTTGACAGAGCAAACTACTAACATGCAGAACACAGACATTAATGCTAAGCAAAAAAGTGTATGGAAATGAGTTTGTGTTGGATTGTGTAATAAATACTGTACTGTTCCATAAACCAAGCCATTTGCCACTGCAAATATTTAGATCATGGGTTGGGGGGGGTTTGCTTTGTGTGGGTTTGTTTGGTTGGTTTTTTAATGGGGAAGAAAACCTCCCATGAAGACTGCTGTACTAAATAAATGTATGCTGCCTAAAACATTGTACATTTAAGATGGGTAAAAACAGAATTATTTCCTAGTAATCAAGGTGCTTGTTTTCATGCAAGTAGATTACATTTGGAGTATGAAATGTTTTGTTTTCTAGATCTTTGGATTGTTTCCAGCAAGACAAACTATCCTAGTGATCTTTGAAATTAATTTTACAGGTTTTTACTACACCTTGCTGTTAAAACTGGAGGTGTTATTGTGACTAATGATAACTTCAGGGAATTTGTGACAGAATCATTTGCCTGGAGAGAAATTATTCAAAAAAGGTAATTATTGAATTTCTGTGGAATTGTAAAAGGATGTGTGTCCTTGCAGTTTTAGGTACTCTACCTACATGTGGGATTTCACTATTTTTATTTAATCTGTCATGCAATTCTGGTAGATCCAAGTAAAGTACTCTGTGATTCAGTGTGGTGATTCATGGCCTTACAGTCATGTGTTGAGCAGTCTAATATCCCTGTTATTCATATAGTCTGCCATGTATGTCTGTAATTGCTCACATAAGCAGCAGGAGCTTGGTGTAACAGCACACCAAGGTCACTTCAGTCACTTCTGAAGGCTGGTGTTGGATCTCATTAGAACAGTCCACTTTCACAGCCTCTCTTGTTTGGAAGCTCATTTTTCTCAAGGAGGCACGACAGCTGATGGGGATGTAGAATCAATCACTCTTTACTCAAGTGAGACAGATTGGCACAATGAACACTTGAAACAAAATGAACATTTGCAGCATCTCCATGTAGCCATTTCCCTGCAATTGTTGTTCTTTGGGTTTAGATGATTTCACTTAGTTATCAAATATCCCTGCTTCATCTTGTGGAATTTGTTTCTTGTTTCTTTGTTAGTTTGTTGGGTTTGGGTGTTTGGGATTTTTTTCCCCCCCCCTTCAGTTAAATCAGGTTATTTTACTGTTAAGGAGTGCTCTTCTGTTAGTGAAATTTCTCACTAATCCCTCAATCTCCCTGACATCTGAGGATAAATCTGTTAACAGTGGCTGGGGTCAGTATAGGTCTAATGAAATAAGTAACTAAAAACTTGCCCTGGGTTCTCAGGATAGAGCTGGGAGGCAATTGAGTTGATGCTAGCTGATCATGTAGGCATTTACATTATTTCTTGAGTGAATTCTACCCAAGTCAAGGTCTGTTCTCCAGAACTTTAGCAAGAATACTTGGCATGTCATCTCTAGTCTGTGGTTTTTTAAGAGCTTGTGTTAACATCTGCTATTAGTTTTACTTCTGGGGAAATTCCACTGTACCAAATCTTTTTATCGTAGACAAATTTCAGTTGAACTGGTTTTTTTTTCAATGCAGATTTCTACCTGTCCCACAATGATTCCAGAACAAAAGCTTTGTGTCTTAACTGTAAACATTTAATGCTATATTTGCTAGTTTGATGCGTGGAAAAGACTCCACAAGTAATTAAAGTTGTGAAGTAGGTATGTTTATTTTGGGCACATGTAGGATCACTCCTTCAAAAGGCACATATTGCAGCACTGTCAGCTTGGTATATATGGAGTTCCAAGTTACATATGCATTAGGTTTCCCAACATGTTTGTACGTATTCATAGCCTATCTCTGCTTCATATTAACATGAGCTCAGAAGCCATTTCCATATGGTCACGTGTGTGCAGGGCCTCCTGGTGGTTGTGGGCAGGGGGCTCTGGGATAAAGTAAAAGTAGTCTTCATCAGCTGTTTGTACGTATTCATAGCCTATCTCTGCTTCATATTAACATGAGCTCAGAAGCCATTTCCATATGGTCACGTGTGTGCAGGGCCTCCTGGTGGTTGTGGGCAGGGGGCTCTGGGATAAAGTAAAAGTAGTCTTCATCAGCTGAACTGTGCACTGCACATACTCTCTGAGCTTCTGGTCTAGGTCCAAACCTCCTGGTCTAGGTCCAAACTTTAAGGCTGGTTTGTCCTGGTTTCTGAGCCCAATACCAGGATATCCAGTCATGGTTGCTTCCTTCTATCAATGCCTTGCATCCTCCCTTCCATCCTCCCTCTCTTCTTGGCAAGCAGAATAAGCACTGAGAGGTATACATATTGTTCAACAAGCAGCCCTTTAAAAAAATCTTTTCTTAACCCTTAAGTCCCCTGATTCAAGTTTGTGGCTTTCTGCTAACACAGGCATTTGAGCTACATGAAGATCCTTAGAGGAAACCAAAAAAATCTTCTCTAGTCACCTAGTAAATTCTGATCTGTGATCAGAAACTGTGATCTTGTTGCAAAAGTTCTGTCATAAAACAGTTGCTGTCAAAAAGGGAAAAAAAAAGAGCAAAGATCCCTGTTCTACAGTGTAACAGGAAGAGTTCCCAGCTCCATTGAATTATTTTGACAGGGAATGCTGGTTTATCTCAGTTGGGTTTGCTAATTAATCTTCAGGGACTCCTGCTCTAAGGAAATTTGTCCTATGCTACAAAGGTGAAGGACAGCAAGGGCATAATAGCTTGTTATTTAAAAGAACTCTTTTGCAGGTTGCTCCAGTACACTTTTGCTGGTGACATATTTATGGTTCCTGATGATCCTTTGGGAAGAAACGGACCCAGATTAGATGACTTCCTTCGAAATGAAGGCTGTTCTAGGTATAAACACTGTTTTCACTTTTGTTGGACACAGTTATTTCACATTTGAAATAAACTATTCTTCTGGTTCACTCATACACGTGTAAAGCACAGTAAAGCTAAGCAGGAACACTGTAGCATGTAGCAGTTTAACAAAAAAATGTGTTTTTCCTGTTACTTCAGTTCGTTCAGAAACTGCTGGTGACATTAGCAGCTAATCGAGATCTGAGAACTAAGATAAGTAAGACAAAAGCTTCTTCTGAGATTTGACTCTGGTGGCTTTTACGAATGGGTGTGTTAACAGCACCCAAAGGTGCCAGAGGTGTGGGTATGTGTTGTTAATTACACTGATGTTATCTAAGACACCTTGGTTGGTCACTTATTCGAAGTGGGACAATAGGTGCTACAAACACTCTGCACTCAGGTTTTTTTGTCACTGGGGAGACACTTCACCTCATGGTTGAGGGCACCTTACTGTTATCAGAACAATTTCTGAGGCATTGTTATTAAATCAATTTGTATTTGAGTAATAGTTATAAATATTAATAAACATATATTGTTCAAATTAATGTTGTTCAATATTGTTTAAGATTAATGTAGTTTTTAAATGTGCACATATTCAAAGTATGAATTTGCTTTGTATGAACTGCCAAGATTTGAAAATCAGTTTGCCATTTTGCACAAAATAATAATCTGCTGTTCCTCCACCAGTTTAGGAATTAGAAAAACTAATAATTCTGAGGAGTATTTAGAGGGCTTTTAAAAACAAGTGAGGTAACTTAAAAATTGGCAATAGAAAAGGCAAGCTATACTTAAGGATTAATACAAAGAATAAGCAAGAATCTCATCTATTGGAAACATTTGAGGAAAGTGGAACATTTATATACCATAGATTACAAGCCGATTTGAAAATAAGTGTTGACATTAAAAAAGCAAGTGCAGTGCTAGAATTCCATAAGGAAATGCTAAGTGTTCAAGGGCTAGTACAAAACCTTTGAGGTGTTATTTGGAACACTGTGTTTTACCTGCCTGTGTCTGAGAGAAATAAAATGAAAACAGTGTTCTGAGAGGTAGGTGAGTGTGATGATTGTAGAAGTGGAGAGAGTCTTTCGAGAAGACCACAGAAGAGTTTGGTTTCTTATCTGTAAACTTGGAACTGGAACTAGGCTTTGGTGTTTGATTTGGGTTTGGTTTTTTTCTGAGGGGGTTGGTAAGACAGAGGAAAGCTGCCAGTGCAAAGAGTTAATTTTGTTCTTTCACTGTGACTTTTCTACATGAGTTAAATGATGCAGAAAGCATAAATGGCACCAGGAACAAGATCAGAAACTAGAAGGATCTTCAGCAATTAGAAAACCTTTCCACTCTGAGTAATGGGAGGTGTCATAACCCAAATGTTTTTAAAATAGAGCTCTGTAATTTAGACACTGTTTCCCTTGGTGGTAGGAAACTAGACTGTAACGTGAGTTCCACTTCACATTTCTCCAGTATCTGCTGGTGTCTGAAATAGACTGAACTTTAAATTTTGTAGTGCTAGCAATGTATAGAGTAGCAACAGCTTTTTAAAGTCTGAAATGAAATCTTGATACTTAAAGAAGATTATTCAAATCCTGGGATTGCTAAAACAACTTCATTGCCCTTTTAAGGGTATCATACGAAGGAAAAAAGGCCCTGATCTAAATATGAGCACAGCTCAGTCAAGAGCAAAATTAGATAGGAGTAGACTTGTGAGGCAGTCTTGGAAGCCCCTTTGGTCTGTCAGTATTTTCACATGTTCCATGTCAGTGTACATGTGTTCAATATATCTTTTTATCTATACCTTCATAAAATAGGCTTTCACTGTTTTTGTAATCTGCCAAGTAAAGTACTGAGGCTATTGCATATTGAGGCTATTAGTGAGTGATATTAATGTTGTTAGTTGTGCCAGATTCAGATTGAGAACTGTTACACCCCGTTTTGTTTCACTTTGCAAGAATGCTTGTTATTTGATTCCAGTCACTAACTAGCTGAGCACCAAGGAAGTTTAATTTACACACATTCCTCTTTTCTCTCTCTTGTACAGAGAGAGCTACAACTAGCATGTCCTTTAGCTTAATTTAATAAAAAAATTTATTTTGTTCCATAGAGATTCTTGGTCAACACAAAAGGCTTTACAGAGCAGTGGACAACGTTCTTCTGAGACACCTTTCTTCCCCCCTGAAGGGAGCAGTAGCAGTTGGCAGCCTGGAGGCAGAGTGCACGATGACCATTCATCCCCATGGCTTCCACGGGAAGAAAACACAGAGCCTTGTCCAGCAATTCCACCACAGAGATCTGCCTCAGAAACAGGCCGGCTAAGAGAAGCCCTGATTAAAATTTTTCCTGACTATGATCAAAGACAGAAGATTGATCAAATACTAGCTAATCATCCATTCATGAGAGATCTTAATGCACTGTCTGCCATGGTGCTTGACTGAATGCTCTGTACAGCTNTTAAAAATTGGCAATAGAAAAGGCAAGCTATACTTAAGGATTAATACAAAGAATAAGCAAGAATCTCATCTATTGGAAACATTTGAGGAAAGTGGAACATTTATATACCATAGATTACAAGCCGATTTGAAAATAAGTGTTGACATTAAAAAAGCAAGTGCAGTGCTAGAATTCCATAAGGAAATGCTAAGTGTTCAAGGGCTAGTACAAAACCTTTGAGGTGTTATTTGGAACACTGTGTTTTACCTGCCTGTGTCTGAGAGAAATAAAATGAAAACAGTGTTCTGAGAGGTAGGTGAGTGTGATGATTGTAGAAGTGGAGAGAGTCTTTCGAGAAGACCACAGAAGAGTTTGGTTTCTTATCTGTAAACTTGGAACTGGAACTAGGCTTTGGTGTTTGATTTGGGTTTGGTTTTTTTCTGAGGGGGTTGGTAAGACAGAGGAAAGCTGCCAGTGCAAAGAGTTAATTTTGTTCTTTCACTGTGACTTTTCTACATGAGTTAAATGATGCAGAAAGCATAAATGGCACCAGGAACAAGATCAGAAACTAGAAGGATCTTCAGCAATTAGAAAACCTTTCCACTCTGAGTAATGGGAGGTGTCATAACCCAAATGTTTTTAAAATAGAGCTCTGTAATTTAGACACTGTTTCCCTTGGTGGTAGGAAACTAGACTGTAACGTGAGTTCCACTTCACATTTCTCCAGTATCTGCTGGTGTCTGAAATAGACTGAACTTTAAATTTTGTAGTGCTAGCAATGTATAGAGTAGCAACAGCTTTTTAAAGTCTGAAATGAAATCTTGATACTTAAAGAAGATTATTCAAATCCTGGGATTGCTAAAACAACTTCATTGCCCTTTTAAGGGTATCATACGAAGGAAAAAAGGCCCTGATCTAAATATGAGCACAGCTCAGTCAAGAGCAAAATTAGATAGGAGTAGACTTGTGAGGCAGTCTTGGAAGCCCCTTTGGTCTGTCAGTATTTTCACATGTTCCATGTCAGTGTACATGTGTTCAATATATCTTTTTATCTATACCTTCATAAAATAGGCTTTCACTGTTTTTGTAATCTGCCAAGTAAAGTACTGAGGCTATTGCATATTGAGGCTATTAGTGAGTGATATTAATGTTGTTAGTTGTGCCAGATTCAGATTGAGAACTGTTACACCCCGTTTTGTTTCACTTTGCAAGAATGCTTGTTATTTGATTCCAGTCACTAACTAGCTGAGCACCAAGGAAGTTTAATTTACACACATTCCTCTTTTCTCTCTCTTGTACAGAGAGAGCTACAACTAGCATGTCCTTTAGCTTAATTTAATAAAAAAATTTATTTTGTTCCATAGAGATTCTTGGTCAACACAAAAGGCTTTACAGAGCAGTGGACAACGTTCTTCTGAGACACCTTTCTTCCCCTCTGAAGGGAGCAGTAGCAGTTGGCAGCCTGGAGGCAGAGTGCACGATGACCATTCATCCCCATGGCTTCCACGGGAAGAAAACACAGAGCCTTGTCCAGCAATTCCACCACAGAGATCTGCCTCAGAAACAGGCCGGCTAAGAGAAGCCCTGATTAAAATTTTTCCTGACTATGATCAAAGACAGAAGATTGATCAAATACTAGCTAATCATCCATTCATGAGAGATCTTAATGCACTGTCTGCCATGGTGCTTGACTGAATGCTCTGTACAGCTTTTATAGCACAACTGCTCTGACTAATGATTATCAATGTGAAGAAAAATATTGCTCTTTTATGTTACTTTGTGAATATTGAAAAGCTAATTTTATTTGTATAAACAAATATATTTTTGTGTATGTTCTGTTGCTAATAGATGCCAGGTTTTGGTAAATTAAAAACTGCTGCTACTACAGATTTTCTATTAAAAAAACTCCAGATCTTCTGCTTCACTTGAATGGCTTATTAAAGCAGTAGCAGTACTCCCTTCTGAGTAGTGTGTTAGTACTTTTTACAAAACCTTTTTCCTGAAAGGCAGAATTCCTATCAGCTGGAGACCCGCGTGTGGGAGCAGCTGCCAGCAGGTGGCGGCCGTGGGCCCGTGAGATTCCCAGGGAAGGGTAAAAAAACCTATTTGCTCTTTGAGGCTGAAAATGCTGTGCAGGAGTAGTTAGAAGAGAAAGTATAAATTCACAGTTCTCATCGGGAGAAGGTGCTTTGAATGCTTTAAAAAATCTGAAACCTACACCGGTTTTTAACTTGGAAATTGTCTTGACCATCAGTACTCTTTCAGAATAGTTTTAATATCTTTAACAATTGCACTGACACCTGTTTGCCTTGCCTGTTCTAAGTGTGAATGGTGTAATGTTAACAGAATGTGGTGTTGTGTCTATAGAAATGGCTCGTTGTGCAGAGTGACAGCTGCAGTCAGCTCCACCCCTTTAGATCTGTTCTGAGATCTGTCCCAAAAGTGAGGGGTGAAAAAAGGAAGATAATTTATAAAAGTTGACCAATAGGCCAACTTTCAAGAGCAAAGCAAAGTTAAGAGTGCTGTGTGTCTGTATCTCTGTACACAATTAAGTGTGTTACTCCTTCCTTTTAACCAGACTCTGGTGCCAAGTGTTCACATAAGTAAAATCACATTGGATTGTAAACAAAATGTGGGTTTGACTTTTGATATACAGAGCCTTACCCTAAAGCATGAGTGGCTTCCTCTCTGGTTCCATGGGCTCTGAAATCACTCTTTGCTTAAATGCAAAAGAGCTGAAATATACTGAGGAACTGGGGTTTTTGAAAGACTTTTCTTTTTGCATGCCCCTTTCACATGTTCTATGAAGTCAGACACAGAAGGCAAAGTCTTGCTCTTCCCTTAATACAAGTAGTCTGAAAGATAATTGTAGCAAGAACAAAAATGGATTTAATATGTTCCTACATTCAAACAGACAAATCTTAATTATTTTTTGTTCTGTATAACTGTGTGGGAAATTTGCTGTTCAGGTGGGCAGAGTCCTTCTGTTTGCCAAGAAGGAGTTCTTACATATGAAATGTTATGTAATCTACAAGTTCTAACCCCATAGAAACAGGCAGGTTCCTAAAGCCCATTATCCCCAACTACAGTTGGTATCATTTTAATAAAGAGTAAGAGAATAAATCACCAGCTGCCTCGCACTGCCTGGGGGCTGTGTGCATGCAAGAACATGCTCCTTGAAGAACTTGTCTTCTTTTCTTTAGGTATATCCTTGATTGCATATGTTGTTTTCACTTTTTAGATGCTTGTGTGGGGATATAAATGTATTGTAATCTTTGTTTCATAGGATCATAGAAAGTGCTGAGTTGGAAGGGATCCACAAGGATCATCAAGTCCAACTCCTGGCCCTGCCTATAACACTTCAACAATCCCACCTCGTGTCTGAGAGTATTGTCCAAACACTTCTCAAGTTCTGTCAGGCTTGGGGCTGTGCCCACTCCCCTGTGGAGGCTGTTAAGTGCCCAACCACCCTCTGGGAGAAGAACCTTTTCCTGATCTAACCTGAATCCCCCTTCAAGTCCTGTCACGAGAGCAAAGAGATTGGTACTCTTCTTTCCCTCCTTCTCCAAAGTCTCTTTCTGAAGCATGCCTCATGCTATTCAACCTCTGGTTGCTGCAAAAATAGGACTAGAAGCAGTGTTTTGAGTGGAAAATAACTGGGACTTTCCCTTACATGTGAGTGATTTGGCATTCCCCTCTCCCTCCCTTTAAAGGGGTAAAGTCCTGACACTGGTTCCTGGTGTGAGGCAAAGTGCAGGATATCTGTGACAAATGCAAGTTTACTGTTGAAGGGAGTTTTTTCTCTTATGTTTTAAGGGCATGTAATGTAAACAATTTTATTGCAGTTGTAAACAAGCAAAGCTCAGATGAATCCCAGTAGTCAGTGCTAGTGCTGCTGTTTTCGTTCCTGTTTCAGTGCCATATTAGGGTAGCTCGTGTTTTGGAAGACAATTTCTGAGCCAGAGAGTGAGTGCCTGTGAAAGTTCCATGACAAACAGTGACTCACACTGTCTTTCTAATACTGGCAGTGTTTCCTTCTGTTTTGCAAGCTTTCAGGCTGTGTTTGATATGAATGCCTTTCTTGCTAGAATTTTGTGTAGCTGCATCAAATGCTATTTTTAGATCTGGGCCTGGTTTATATTCGGGGTGGCTCTGTTTTATTGGGAAGGTTGTATCTCTGCTATAATTCATGTATAAGACCTGTTATTTTCATAAATACAGTTTAGAATAATAATGACTTTGCAGATTCCAAGACCTAATCTGCTGTCTGGTATTTGGAGGAGTCTGGTTATATAAGTAGGTGTTTCTCTGATGTGTTCCATTTCTCTTTTTTATCACAGAATGGAAACCCAAGTGCCTTACAACAGTGAAATTCACAGTGTTCAGACTATTTCTAGCATCCCTGTCTGTTATTGTTTGTGCTCAATTTTGTACATAAATCTACCAATTTTGTATATGTTGGTGTGTAACTCTGTGCATACAGTGGAAATACTGCAGTGCTCAAGAAGATGGTGTAGACAATTGATGACTTTCAAAAAACAGATGGATTTTAGATTTGTACTTTTTTTACCTGTGTATTTTATGCATTTGTTTAGAATGTGGTTCCATTGTACTGTTCAAACTCTGGTTAGTGTGTACGACAATCCCAAGTTTTGCCTTGTGGCTCACTAAGTTCTGTCAGATTGCATTATATAATTTTAAATGGCTAATTCAAGGGAAGCATCTTTTAAGAAGAAACTGGGTTTGAATGCATTTGGTCCCCTTTTCAGTCTCCACTTGAGTATTTTTAAGTGTTTCAGGAATGATATTTTAAGTGTACATAAGAGAACTAAAATATTACTTATTTTTTAATTTAATAGAAACAACAGTCTAAAGACAACAGAGTTCTGCTGAAATATATCAGTTTTTATTTTATTATGATTTTTCACTAAGTATAGGAATAATTTTGATTCAAATCCCAAGTCATGTATAATTTTTCTTCCTGGTTGTTGAATGAGCATGCAATGCGCAAAGTATCAAGTCCTAGTATTGTTAATTTTAAGATAAAGCTTTGCCAACCAAAATTTTAAGAGTCCGTTCATCAAAACTAAAAGGCTGGCTTGCATGCGTTTGATACAGAAACGCACGCACACACGCCCGTCTTAGAAAGAACGTTGAAGGCGAGTCCGGCTGAGTTGGCGCCTGGGTTGTTGTGTGTGTGGGGGGAGCGCGGGTTGGGCCTGGCCCGGGCAGGGCCCGGCGCTGCCCCGCGGGGACAGGAGGTGGCGCCGCCGGCCCGCGCCGAGCCCCGGCCCCGCCCGGGGAGCCATGGACGCGGCCTTGCCTGAGGGCGCAGCTTCGCTCGTGGTGTTGTTTTATTGCTGTCCTCGCTGCTGCGCGGCGGGCTCCGTTTGCTCCCCGGCTCAGGGACTTTCCTTTGGTTTGCTGATAGTTTATGTTTGATAGGCAAATGCAACCAGTGGTAATATATTTACCTTTGATATGAGTTCCTTGAATTCAGAACTGCGGCCAAAAGTCTGCTGTTTGAACAATTCTGATCTCCAGGAGTTAAGATATCGGCGCGTGAGAAATTACAGTCTAAAAACAAATAAGATAAATTCCGAGGTTCAGAGGTATTACCTTAAAAATCAGAGAAGGCATCACAAAGCCTCGCGTCAGCGCATGAGGGCAGAGCTGGCTGCCGAGCACTTGGTGAGGCGCAAAGCAGGATGCAAAGGCGAGGCAGGAGCAGCCCTTTCACCGCGGCAGTGACCTGGGAGCGCACAGCACTGAGCCATGCTCAAACCACTCGCACGGTGACTCCTTTCTGTGCGGAGCGTTCCTGCAACCTGGACCCAAACACACCCAGCTCAGAGAAGGAAGCTGGGAATATCTAAAAGGCAGAGCATGAATGTCTGGGAATATTTTCTGGGAGGAGAAGGAGGAGGTACATTGTGGTTTATAAATACTTTGTGTGGGAGATCTTCACAGCAGAGGGCCTTGAATTAAAAGAGGCACGTCAGAGTCTTTTGCCAGATCTACTGGCAGAACACCAAGAATATGGGTAAGGGCATTCTTGACATTCTGAAGTGAAGGGGCATTAAAATAGTAATATTTGGCATTCACTGAGAATAAATTAATGTTTTCTGTCACAGTTGTAGCTGTCCAAGGATTCTCTACATTAGGAAAACAGAACTTGCCATATTTTAACTTTTAACCAAATTTTTATGCTCTTGGCCTGTGTGTCTATCAGCTACTCACACCTAATCTAAAGAGAAATTTCCTGGGCTGAATGTAATTTATTGTGAAACTTGTAACATCAACACGCAGCTTCACAATGTTCAAATTTGCTTCCCTTTCAGACTTGAGCCAGAAACAGACTTTTGAGTAAATGATTAAGGAGATAGCACCAGAAATGAAACTGTTTAAGACAATGCCAGGGTTATCATGAAATTAATTTGCAGAGTCTGTATCAATTCACTGTGTGCACGTGATTATTTTTGTTTAAACCATTCAATGCATTAATTTTGACTAAAAGTTATTTAGGGCCCTGATTCATAAGCAGTAGATGTTGTAGTGGCCTAACATGTCCTTGGGGGTGATTGCAGGAGATTCATTGCAGCTGCCCTTGCTGGATGCTGTGTGCTGGTTTCTCTGTTGTCACAGCTGGCACAGTGGTTTAAACTTGTAGGTCATGAGTCTGAGCCCTCAGTTCTCTCCTGTCAACAAAAATGCAGAGAAAATAAAGATACAGTAGCTAGATTGTTATCCTTTGTTTTACAACATCCATCAAAGCCCTACTTTGTAAATGGAAATCAAATTAAGCTTTCCAATATTATGGCAGCTATGAGTCTTCCAAACGATGATGGATTGAAATAATTCATGCAAAAGCCCAGGATATCTCATCTATCCCATCTGGTGGGTTTAGTCTCAGGGCCTTTCAGGGGCATTATTTAAATATTTCTGGTAGGAGGTGGATATAATTGCTGCTTGGGGAGCTATTTGGGAAGGGAGGTTATGATTTCTTTTAATATAATATTTAATTATATACAAATAATAAAGCAGCTTAAATAAGTTTGTAATGTTTCTGTAAAAATACTATAAGCCTTTCTTTCTTTCCTCACTAATGGGCTCTTGCTTGTCTTTTATTTGCCTCATAATGCACCAATGGTGAGTGATGCATAGTGAAAAGGATTTAATGGGACCCTGCCTTAAATTGTGAGTTATCTGCCCAGTGGTTAGTCAGTGCTGCAGGGGCAGAGACAAAAATAGAGTCTGGTTCTTTTTTCCCCATCTAAGATATATGTGACACCTTCTTGTCACTAGGACACCTGTGCAGCTGTGGTGGTTATGGAATAAATGCTAGTGCTGCATGCATATATTCTCTTCCTCCTATAAAATAAAGAGTAGGTTTACTTTGAAAAAGTTTCATTAGCATGATATCTCCTAATGCTGTAAACATACAGAAACACAGGCAAGATGAATGTAGCTAAATTAAAGAAGGCAGGCTGGTGGGCAAGGAGCAGCCTTGTTTGGTAGTAACCAGGAGAGGCTGTGTGTGTTCTGGAACAATAAAGTCAATGGTCCTACACCTTGCTATGAAAGTGGGGCTCTTTCTAAGTATGAAAAATTGAAGTTATGAATATTGGTTTCCAGTTTCTTGCTGGGTGAAACAAGCACAAATCTGTCCATTAGAATCTTGTTTCAGGCCATCTCATGGTTAGTGAATGCAGGAGGGCTGATCAGATATCGGTGTGCAGAAGGGTGGGGAATATGATCAGCAACATTCAGAGCCTCTAAAACACACTGGGTGGGTGTAGGGAGCAAGTTCAATACCATGAGTAAAATACTGACAGTCTATTTGAAAACTGTGTTTATGTTTCAGAAGAGACTCTGTGAGTTATAACAACTTATTAAAGTACCACAGGCAGTGTTACTGTCTCACTCTGTGCAGACTCTAATTGTGGAAAGGGCTGGGTATTGAGTCATATCCTACTGTAAAGTACAAGTTCAACAGGCTTACAATTTTACACTTTCTAACATTTGATCTGAATTAAGAGCCTTTCTGAGAGTTCTGTGTTCTACTAAGTGATTTGACACTAAGTGATTTTACACTCTAGGCTACGGACCAGTCTTGGAAATAGGTGTGCATTTTCTGTTATGTGTATCTTGGAAGAAATAGGTGTATATATATTTATGTGTGTGTGTGTGTATATATGGTGTACACTGTGGTGGCTGCAGCCTTCTCTGTGTTCCCTTTTCAACCAGGTTGCTCCCTGAAGCTCTCAGCAAACACTGTATCTGTGATAGTCCACTCCCCTTGGACTCCCAAAGCAAGGCTCTGCAGGACAAGGTAATTTAGCTCCCAGGTGAACAGAGTATATACTGGAATGATGGGTAACTGACATTATGGAAACACCTGACAGACCCATTTGTATTAAGGTTCTGCTATCCCACTTGATCTGTGAATCCAGAGTGAGTGTCATGTTTTGGGGGTTTTTCTTGTTTTAACAGGGCAGGTTTTGTTCCAGAAGGTACTTAGAGCTTTACAGGTCACTTAGGGGCCTAAAGACACAGAAAGGAGCTCAGTGGCATTTTCAGAAATGCATAGGTACATAAATACTTCTGAAAGACCACGGTGCTTCAGGTAAAGTATGACTTAAGCACCTAAGCACTTACATTTTTGAAAAACCCACATTTTGTCTTCATAGAATATCACTAAAATCTGATACTTCCAGAAAGGAAATCAAATGTAGACTTGCAGTGGGAGATAAATGTATTTTAGGTCCCATGCCATTAGCACCATCTGGAGCAGTGTGTCATATGCCACAGGAAATGCACAACTGCAGCCACGTGTCTGTTCAGCATTTCCACGTAAACTGCCCCAAAGGTGGCTACAGTTTGTTGTAAGGTCTGTCAGCTCTGAGAGGGGGGGAAAACACCAGTGAAAGTATGGACTTGCTAAGCAGGGTGCAGTCACAGTTCTGATCATTGGTAAGTTTGCTTCCATGAAGATGGAAGAGGTCTCAGGAGAGAAGCTCAAAACTGGAGGTATAAACATGAAGCAGTTGCACTGAAGCAGCTGCATGGGACCAAGCACTCAGAATTTTGGAGTATGTGGGGAAGGCTGCACTGGTTTCATTAAAATTGTTGGTGCAGGCAGAGACTGTGTTTAGAGGGTTCATCATGTGCTTGGTGCTTAAATAAATGAACCCCTAAGAAAGTTGTGAGTTCTGAGATGCCGAGCATCAGGACCAGTAGTTGTCACTTGCTGGCATTAAAGGCAGCGGATTCAGGATCTTGTTGCAGAGGCCAACGTTGAAATGCTTTCATAGGAACTTCAGTGTCTGTTTTTCTCCAGACCTGGCACAGGATGATACTTTTCCAAAGCAGAAAGAGCATTTCCATCTGAAGTATGCCAGAGCCATTCCGAGCATCTTTGGCACATTAAATGTATTGATGCTTTGATCTCACATTAATGTGAAGTCAGAATCCTCTTGGCCTGAAAGGGAACTTGTTAAGAAGCTCTATCTCCCTGTCCTTCATGAGCTTTTCTTTTGCTGGTGATTTCCAGGCTCACAGTTCATCCTCCACCATAACTCTTGCATCTGCTGTTCAATACAAAAGTTTGCAAATTAAATGTTTATGTTGCTTACTTGAAACATTGGTACACAAGCAGGTTTTTTGGTGGAGGGGTTTGTTGGTTTTTGATGGGTTTTTGTTTGGGATTTTTTTGTTTTGTTTTTAAATATATCATAGAATGGTTAGGATTGGAGGGGCCACAAAGATCATCCACCTCCAGCCCCCTGCCATGGATAGGAACTCCTTCCACTAGAATAAGCTGTTGTGGGTTTAAAATACAAAACTAGCAAGTGACAGAATGCTTGCATAAAAGTCAGGGAACATTCATGGTGATTTGGTGTGACTGACACTGCTGTTAATCTGTCTGGCCTGCCAGTTGGGAGGTAAGCTTCTTACAAGTGTTTGTCTCCTTAGGAATTCCCCTCTGCTTAACCAGTGATAAAGAGATGATGGTCCATTTAACCATAAAGTCTTGTCTACCAGCTGCCTCTATATTTATTAGCACAGATTCTATAACACAAGAATAATTTATAGTACAATGCCATATCTGATTACAGAAGTGTTTTGTGATATTTTATGTTTCTTGTGAGTTGCTTAATATGAGGCAGCCATGCAGAAATGCTTGGATGTGTGAAGTTAGTGAGGCATTTAATTAAGTTGCAAGAGTCAATGCACTCACAAATGGAATATCGAACATACCACTTATTTCATTCATGGAACAAAATTGCTTGTGAATCTGTAGATGAAAAGACTTGCAGACAGGCATATCATGCCTCTGATTTCTAGAGACATCATAACTGGTCTACGTTTTGGGTTTAATTTGTAAATGTCCTAATATGGGGGATTTATGTTTTAGTTAGTCTAATAAAACAAATCCTTCTAGCAAATCCACTCTTGACTCTGCTTCAGCTGGACAAAAAAAATAAGTAAATGTCTTAATTTCTCTTTGCAATGAAAGTATGTTATACTTTAAAAACCCAAAATGTTTTGTGTGAGGTTACTTTTTGGGTGGGCATGTCTTATTTTTTGGTGGCAGGTGCATTTTGCAGCAGGTAGATTTGGGGTTTTTTTTGGGGGTGCTTTTCTTTGAGAGAGAAGGGGGCTCTTAGTTATTTCTAAGAGTTATTTCTAAGAGTTATTTCTTTGTATTGCTTACAAAGATGCCATGTGTGGGGTTTGAATTCACACAAACTGGGTTAATCTGGGACTGTCGTAAAGGGCATATGGTCTTGCAAGGAGCATACGGTCTGAAAGAAGACATTCATTGTAGTGCCCCAGACCCTTCCCAGCTGGTTTGTCTATGGGGTTATCTGTTCACTGGGGAAACTGGGGAAAACTGCACGTTACCTGGGGAGTCACTATCGCATTTCATTATCTGAGCCACGATGCTCAGTTCCCAATGTAATCTATTTACTGGAACTGTTTTCCGTGAAAGAAATAGCTCAGGAATTAAAAAAAAATCCTGGCGCAAAGGCAGTCTTTGGAAATAATCCATATGACAGTGAAATTGCTATTTAGGAAGCTTATAGAATTGTGAATTTCATTAACAATGTCTATTAAATACTCTAAAATTATACTTGAATATCACAGACCATCTTTCCAGTTCCACAGATGTTATTCAGCTGACCTTAAGAGGACTATGTGCTTGTTTGGTTTTTTAAAGTTTGGAGAAAATTGTCTCTGTGGCTGAACTTTTTTCCAGTAAATGGATTATTGAAGAGGCTGATGATGTTTGCTGTGATTCTATACATTAGTTCTCTCTGGCCTGCAGTTTGCCTACTCGATGGCAAACATAAGGTTTGCATTGGAAAATAGAATATTTTCTTCATTTGTAGAATCAAGGCAGCCATCTAAAGATCCATGGGGTTTCAGTGCTTGTAAAGTTCTAAGCATAAAAGAAAGATAACTTGGATATTTTTTGTCCCCGTCTACCGTAACTTACGTTTCTTAACTTCAAATGCTCATGCAGAGTCCTTGAATAGTGATGTAGCTGTGTAAATAAAATGCAGTATGGCCCTAGAGATGCTTCTGTATTGGTAAATTTTGTAGCTGTATATGTGCAAATTAAGATTCAAGATTCCCCATAAACACAGTAACTGTGAAAATTTACTGGTTTTGAAGCAAAAATAAGGCTCCAAGCTTGTTTTGCAGACCCCAAGATAATTTTCCAGAATATTCTTTTGATAAGAGGGATAGGAGAAAAGTAATTCTTCATGTATAGACATGAGAATTCTTGTTTCCATGAGTATCATGGTATCATGTCTAAATGCTCCTCTTTTCAATGTAACAAAGCCAGCACCTAGTATGCTTATTCCTCCTTAAAAAAAAAAAAAATAAATAAAATTAGTGGGGTTTTTTTCATTTGCTTTGGCTTTATCCGTACCTGTGTTCCTTACATGCTCTGTAGTGAATGCTTTTGTGAATTCTAAGAATGTTTAATGAAAGATCTTAAATTTCTTTTATTGTCCCTGCTGTTGCATTTGGTTAACAATTAGTGCAAGAGAGGGCCCAATTCTGCTTACTAAGGCAACACAATCCCAGATTAATTTGAGTCAGAAAGGACCTCAAGACATCACCTAGTCCAGGCTCTTACTGAAAGCAGGGTCAGCTACAGGATCAGCCTGCTCAGGATCTTACTCTGCTGGATCTTGAAAACCTCCAAGAACTGAGATGAAGCCCCTTGTTCTACTGCCCAGCTCTGCTCATGACCCAAAGATTTCTGTCCTTCAGTCACTCTGCCTCTCTTTTGATTCAGTTTGTCTTTTATCTCTCATCCTTGCTGTACATTGCTGTGAGGAGCCTGCTCCTGTCTCCTTGATAAGCTCCCTGTAGGTGCTGGGGAACTGCTACCCAATCTTCCCAAAGGCCTTGCTTATCCCAGCTGTGTCAGGGCTCTTTCCTCTGGTTTAGTTAGTGCCAGGTACAGGGAGGACAATCCCTTCCTGGGATCTACAGGCCAAGGAAGATCCTTGTGTGTCAGCACAGCTCAGGGTGCTGGGGCCATCCTGGCTGCTGGAGCACACTGTGGGTTTATGTTCAGCTTGCTGGGAACCAGGATCCAGCTTCTTCCCAGCACAGCTGCTCCCAGCCAGACACTCCTCACTTTGTGTTCTTCCACAGGGTTGTTCCATCTCAAATGTAGGACCCTGCTCTTGTCCTTGTTGAATTTCAGAAGTTTTGTGCTGACTCAAGCCACCAGCCTGTCTCAAGTCCCTCTGGATGCATTCAAGTCTCTTGACTGGTTTCCCCCAGTTTAGACACACCAACTAAGCTGGAAATTTGGCAGGGGCGGTCAAGCTGAAATTTTTTAAGCTAAGCTTATAATAAATTTGAAAATACTGAAGAGCTTTCTCATTATGATGTTAGTCTATGGAACTTCATGTTTGGATGTGATCATGGAAATGCTTTCTGAAACTCTTTAAGGAAGTTAAAGTTAGTGGAGCAAAGCTTGGATTGAGAAGTGTGACAGGTTTCTGTGCAGGAACGATTAAACCACAGGGGGTTTTGGTAGGATCATCTTTGCACGTTGTTTTCCTGTGTGTACATTAGTTGGTACACACAGTTGCAGACACAAAACATCACTCATACATTTTGTGGGAAGGAAATAATCTTCCTCTGCAGCATTTCAATTTCATTTGGCATTTTCAGAACAGCCAGGATGTGTAAAATGGGGAGATCACACACAGAGAAACCTGAGTGTCAGTGTAAAAGCCTCAACATTCCAGTCTTTTGGCAGCAGAAAATCCTGCCAAGGAAAACTAGCTAGATACCTAAGCAGAATGAGTCAACAGGAAATAGCCCATGAAAAGGTTTCCAGCAGAAAGCCTTTGGGGTTTCTTAGCACAGTGAGTATAAATTTCACGGATTATATGCTTGTTTAATCATCAAGGTAAATCTGGGGAAGACAAGATCTGCTTAACACTAACACAATTAGCAAATGGTATGGAATGGATCAATGTTCCATGTATTACCATTTTGCTTTTAACTCTGACTTTTTTAGATATTCTTTGCCTGTTGAAGTGCACTACATTTGTTAATTAACTCCATCTGCTGAAAGTCTGGTCTGGCACTTTAATAATATAATGAGTTGTTTTATTAAAAAATTGTGCTTGAATGTGCTACTGTTGGTCAAAACAAAGAGAATTTAAGACAAATAAATCTTGGAAATAACCTTATTTTGCAGGTGATGTCAACAAATCTTAACCTACTATATTTATAGCTCTCCACATTAGAGATTTGTAGGAAATGTATCTCATGCATTTTGTTATGCAAAATATTAAATTTAACAGAATAATCTTGATCACATTAGCCTTTCTATGTAGATCATGTTAAGAAATGTAAATAAACCAAATGAAAGCATAAATGGGCTTGAATTTTGCAGCTTTTAAACTGCAAGTGAAAGAAAAACTGCAAATAACTGATTTCACAACTTCTTGGTGAATTCTGTTTGAACCTGGTAGAGACACTGGTGTTCATTTATTACACATTCAATGTGTGTTCTTTACCACTAAATGCAGAAGATTTTCTTGGCAAAGTCATGGACATACTGTTACATTCTTAATGAATGTGAGGAGGGAAATAATTATATTCATTGGGTCCATATGTTGTAAGTTGGTTTAGGGTGTATATTGCTATTGTGTGTATAAGTACTATCATTTCACATATAACCTGAGGCAAAATAATGCCTTGATATAACACACTAATTGTTATTATTGAATACCAAGCAAATTTCTGACTTCTTTTTTTAACTCTGGCTTCTTCATTACGTGTACTTAATTCTAAATAATACCTTTTTAAATACTTAATGTTTGCTACTCAAGGAATCTCTGTATCTGCTTCTGCAGAAGCCACTAGCATTCTACTGTGTTCATAATTAGTCTCATGCTGTTGTGTAGTTAATAAATAGAATTATATTGCACTTTCATAGAGTTTATAGCCAAGCAGCCAGTATATTGTGTAGCCTGACATGTGGATGACAGGCAATTGCCGTTCACCTGATAATCTGGATGGTTGCCCTGGGGTTCAGCTCTTTGCATCCTGGGAGACTAAATGCTGCAGATGGAGAATTAGGAGAGAGAATGCCATGATGATCCATCTAATGATGAGTAAGTGGCTAGGTGAGGGATCCTTCTGCCACCCTTGCTGGTAAAAATATTATCAAAAACAGTGGAACCTCACTGGCAGGAAATATTGACTTTCTCTTGCATCTATTTCTGGTTTTCAGCAGAACTGAAAAGCTCTTTTTCTAAAGTGTAAATACCTATGCTTGGAAATTGTCACCTAACAAAATTTTCTTTGACAAAACTGAGGTTTGCTAACCTTCTTCCTGCTGTGTCACTGTTGTGCTTTAAGCTTTCCAAAATATTTTTATAGTTGAAGAGAAGTTGTCTTTCCAAACATTTGCAGATATCGAGTGTTATGTTTCTACTTGATATTCTTGTTTACAAATATCCATTGTAAAGAACTGCTGAAGTAGTAAAACTATTAATGTGGGTATTGCAGACCCTTTGTATTACAAGGTTGCACAAAGAGCTGAACTGTGTTAGTTGCAATGACCCTCAGGTCTTCCTGTGAATTGCTGATTTTCAGGCTGGCTTCCGTCTTAACCATACATTTTTGTGTCCTTTCTTCTTCCTTCCTACATATCTTGTAATGCAGTCAGTGTTATGAATATTCAATATGACCATCAACATCATTAACATCATTATTGTAACTTGCCATCCTATGAAGTTACTGACAGTAAAGATTTTGCACAACTGTTTCGATTGCCTACACAAATATAAACAGCACGATCCAAGAATGAATCACCTGGTAGCCTGCAGGTGTTGGGAGTTATGTTTTAAAATCTACTGTCAGCCTGCTTTTAGTCCCTTTATTTTTAGTCCCCTATTCCAACCAGAGTATGTTATATTGATACATACAATGTATATATGACATGTATTTGTATATATAATAAATGAAATGCTCTCATACACACAGGGTAAAATACAGTTGCCTTAACCACTGATATTGTCCCCTATAAATTACACAAATTTATTTGTCATAGTCTAATCTTTATACCTGAATGGAAAACCGACACTGTCAGGGTTTTGTGAAGACTCGCAGCACTCACAACAAAATTAGTAGTAATTGGTGACAAGGACACAATGTTCTCTCACAAATTCTCCCTGCTACCTACTCTTAGGAGCTTGTAACTATGATTAATCTCTCTAATTCAAACTGCTCCTTAATCACTGCCAGAGTTCATTAAAAAGGTACTTAAGCTTAAAAAAATGGTATTTGGAATAACTTATTAGTATCTATTGAAAAATAAATAACTAAATCTTGGGGAGTTGACCTGGACTGTAACCATTAAGCAAATCCTGTCTGTAAGTAGATGCAGCTGTAGCTTCTTTTGTTTCACTGAAAGTGCCTGGATGGAAAATAAACTCAGCCTATATAGTTGATCTTGTGGAGATAATTAGGTTGAAAGACATATTGTAGATTAAAAATAAGATCCACAGGTTCCTTATGTATGATGTAACCTGACTGTGCTGTGTCTGTATATATCTGCCCTAAAGTCTTTTTGTTTCCTGGGAATACAATGTTTTTTATGAGAAACATGAGTAATTTATATGTTACACTGAGACAATCTCTACTGACGACTTTAAAGTCATACATCTGTGTATCCTTGGCTTCAGAAGATGCATGTCTCTTCTTAGAAGTATAATCCACAGCATTAGCTACCACAGTGGATTGTAAATATGTAATTTATCCAGACCACTCAAGTTCATTGAAAATTCTGGCTATAAATATATTTCTGGTAACTGAATATTCAGATATATACCTGATGGAATTTTCAGAAGTGCCTAATTGGCTCCTTCCCATTTATGTCTAAGGAAAACAAGTACTTTTGGAGCACTACCCTTCTGCTAGAAGTTTTTTTTTATTAATTGAAAACAGTTCAGGTTGTATATTATGAGCAAATTTCAGTGTGGTTACCCGAAGTGTCTCCATAATGTCAAGGCAATATTTATTTGGCTTGACAGAGTTAAAAGGGAATGCAGAACTTGACTAATTTACTGTTTTAACGGATGCTTAGCTAAGGGTGTGTTGTTTGGCACAGGTTCAAACAGTCACTAATTAGAAAACAATGTGAGGGCCAAGGTGATGGCTGAAAAGGCCTTACTTTGCTAAACTCCATCATGAACTACTTAATTTTGTCAGTGTTGAAAGAGGCTTTGAGGACATTATGGGAACATGTATGGTCAAAATGGTCTTTCAGGGGGAATTTTAACATCTCCAAACAAAGCAGCTGGATTTTAAGCAACTGGGAAGAAATGAGAGTAGTCAACTCAATAAAATTGCAAAGTAAATGGAATTCTTTATGTGCCCAAGGAAAGATCATGGTGCTCTGACTAAAAATTATTAGTGTAATAGGAAAATCAATTGTGAAGGGGAAAAAGTTATCTACCCAGAGGTGATTTGCATTGTAGATACTCAGAAATGACAGTTCTTGTAGTTGGCTTGTGCCTTGTTTATCACGTGTAATATTGCTTCTTTTAATTCATCATTAATCTCATAAATTTTATCTTTGCATTTGGTTATCTTGTTGTTTATAATAAAGGCCACACTGAGCCATGACCAGGATAATTGAAGGAATCTTAAAGGTATCTAGGATAGATTGGTCAATCATTTGTGTTGTGCAGTCTGATTGACAGGAGAAAGGGGGATTTGTGCTGATTATGAACTTCATCAGTTTCAATGTTAGGAATCTAGGGAATCCTAGAAACCAAAAACATAAAGGCCTTTTTTTTGAGATTTTCCTGTTAGAGTAAAAGTCTTTGATTTATGGGTTCTATATTACAAACTGCAACATTGCTTTGCTTTTTAGAGTTAATTACTTACAGAGATTTGGAAGTATTTGGGTAGGGTCTTTTGCATGGTGGCTGATTTCGTCATGTCAAATGTGACACGTAATGGTGTGAGAATGGTGAGTAAATTTTTCTTTTGGATGACTGCAGCTGCTTTCTTCAGACATGGGTATGATTTTTCCTATAGTTTAGTCTTTTTGTAAGGGAAATGTAGCTCATGTCTTTTTTCAGGTGTTTCAGCTCTGCTGAACGATTTTGCAGGAAAATTATTGACAAAATTGTATTTCTTAAGAATAACCTCAGCCTGAGGTCTGAGTGAAACCTCCAGTCATCCTTTCCAAGCTGAATGATACTGAAAGGACAAATTAAAAAGAAATAAGGAAGAGGGGAAATGCTTAGAAACTACAACATCCATGTGTGTCCTTTGTGTGGTTTTTGCTATGGGAAAGGTAATCCCTTGACCAGACTTGCCCAAAGGGCTCTCAAGACTTTGGATCTTTCTTTCTGCTTTTGCCTTTTACTATAAAGAAAAACAGCAGTGCAGCATCCTGCATGTTAAATCAGTGCACAGACCATTAAAGATGAGAATGGTACATGTGCAGGAGGCTCTGGGAGTGCAGTACTGACAAATGAGGGGGAAAAATATACTACCCAAGGCAACACAGGTTTATGTGGGAAATGGAAGTTGTGCTGTTTTTCCAGCTCTATTACTCTGTGTAAACCTGGCAAAAGTTTGGTATGCTCTATAACAGGGCTGAGAGCTACAATCTAGAGAGAATAGAAACATGGTAACAGCACAGCAGAAACATGGTAACTAAATATGTGAGGTGTCTCTTGATCTGTAGGGGAGCATGACATTTTTTCATGTCTGTATAGATCAGCCCGAATATTTTTTTGTAGTGGCTTCAGTTGTTAAGAGTGAGATCAGTAGGTTTTGTCCCACATTTGAGGAATTTAAGTTTTGGTTGAAGTATTTGGCTTTCTTTAGTGCATTCCATTCCAGAGCATCTTGTTTTGCTTTTGCCTCTCCCACTTCCTTTCAGAATTGTACCAGCAGCCTACAGGCTTGTTCAGCATTTCAAAGGGGCAATATGATTCCCAGATCAGAATGGTGTCAACAGGAGACAGTCTGCCCAGTGTCAGGTTTTTTGTGAGATGTTTCTTTGTTTACGCTGTGAAAGGAGAAGGGGGAAAAAATCAAATTGTGCACAATTGGCTCCAGTAAATGCCAAGAGACAGTAAATGCCTTGTTTTTTGCCTGTGGAAGGCTGGTAACT
>VZTN01025187.1:0-15556 GCA_013400515.1 Erpornis zantholeuca
CCCTGTAGGTTTAAACCTACTTAAAACCCCTCATGCTAATAATTTTGCACAGGACTAAGTAAACACGATTCAGCTTATGACTACAGGGATTTATTGGGCCTTCCTCTGTAACCTGAAGCTCTGACACAGAACGTGGAATAGGGGAGGCCAACTCAAAAGAGAAGCCTCATTGAAAAAAAAAGATCAAAAATCAGGAACAGGAAGAAATAGAAGGGATGTTTGAAAGCAGTTGAATGGTTCAAGGGTGGATAAAACAAAGAAAAGGGGCCATGCCCACTGAAACCCATTGACAGTTGGTCACATAACTTTCTGTACACATAACAGCTGTACACATAACTTTCATTAACTCTGTTAAGCCAAGAACAAAGAACTGTAGACTTGATCAAAAGCCTCTTCACTTGGGTGATGAATCACATGAAGTTTATCATCCTAGCATGCAACAGAATCTGTGGTTTTTCTTAAGTAGTTTATTTAGACTCTAGGAATTTAAAAGAAAACTGTTGTAAATTCTTGCAAATTTTGAAAAGCCATCCAGAAAAAAAAAGAATTAGGAAGAGCAGGAATAAGACTTCTCTAGAATCTGGAAGATATACAAAGAATGACATACATAGTTGAAGGAAAAATTGGTATCAATTAAAGAAATTAAATATTTTGCTTCTTTTCTCTTCCCTGCTGAAAAGTTCTTAATTCTGAGTAATTGATATGTAACACAAACTAAAAGTTTTCACAGGAAACAATTTGTTTTCTTCACATTTTCATGCCTAATTTGAGATTCACACAAACAGCAAACTTAAGAGACTGCAATGGAAGTTCTGTTTTCAAAGACCTATTTTCTAAATATTTCAGAGAAAAACTACAAAGTTTTAGTTTTCTCAGACAGAACATTGAGAAGAAAATAAATTGTCCAAACTCTGTGCCTCTTATTTACCTGTGTAGAATGGAGTTCACATCACCCCTTCTAACACTGTTGTGACAAAGCAGTTGAATATCTATCCTGATTGGCACAGTGCTTCTCTCCTATAAGGTCTTATAAAAATTCACAACTTTTTCTCTGGAATGAGCTTGAGAAACATACAATAAAGGGACAAAGCCACTTGTCCACTACAAGAAGGAAAAGGAAGGCATCAATTAATTGTGATTTACAAATGCTACTCGTAGCTTGTAGGAAAAGACAGAGTCATATAACTGAAACTTAGGAAAATGAAATTGGTGACCAAGTCTGAACAAACACAAGCAAAGTTTCTGTGACCTTTCATAACTTGCATTTTTAAAATTCTAAAATGCACATGTAATAATAAAAAGATTACAGAAATGAAGATCTAATTCTATATGCAAAAAAATTATATTCTAATTACTGAAACAACTGCTTAGTACCAGTATGTGCAGCATTCTAACAGTTGCTTAAAAGCAATGCTTTTGTGAAACATGGAAAAATTAAATTTAAAAAATAATGAAACAAAACATGACAATGGTACCCTAAATTTAGGTACAGAATGTATAAAATATCACAATAGCCTAAAACCTGTAAAGTTTAGAATAGAAGCAAAATTCAGAAGTCTACTGTTTAAAATCACTTTCAAACTTTAAACTAAACAGTGCTGTATTTTAGCTTTCCCTTAGTATAGGTCTGCTACAGGAATTACTCATGAGTGACCTTAATGAAAGGAGAGTTATTTTACCCACTGCTAACAAATGGAAATATTCCTCACTCACTCACAAACTCTTTTTTTTCCCCTTGAAAACCACTGGAACCTGAAAACACTACTTTTCCATGTCTCTTTTCCTCTTATACTCCATTCACAAAAGGAGTCTAGGCAAAAGATGATCCAAGAAGGGAAATAGCAAAATGAACTGCTATGCCCTTTACCTTCCCTTCTACCATTCTTCCCAAAGACAGATAAATCCTTTATCTAATCTTTAAAATGGAATTATTGGTTCATTGTTTGATATTAATACCTTCAGTGTTTTTAAGGAAGTCCTGTCTATGTAGAGAGTTGATCAGAATGTCAGCTGCCTACTGAACACACACCTTTGCTCTGCCTTCACTAACTCTGACATCTTAACTATGACTGGTTACTTAAAATCAAAACTAATCAATCAAACACTTACTAAGCAGTAAGTGTTCAATCATCATACTTTGAATATGAAACACCCATGTGTTTTTTTCCCTGTACCATTACTATGTTTTAGTTAATTTGAAAATGCAGACAAAAAGAATTCATATTTAAAATCTAACAAAATATTGTAAAATACTTCACAACTAATAAGCTAGAATGTCAGATGTTACTTGACGTAACAACTAATAGTTGGTATCTGTTACACTGGAAGACTACTGACATACCACAATATGTGCTCCCACATTGAAGCATTCAGAGTCCAGCTACAAACAGGGCTAGTTAAGAGTACCAACAGAAGCATGTAAGAATGGTGGAAGGGAAAAAAAGCAGACCTTGGTACCTTCCTTCCTTTTTTCTGTCCATAAAATTGCAGACTGTCAGTACTTGTGCATTAGCACACAAGAAAAATTAAGATTGGACTACATGCTAAGAAATAGTTTTTAAGGTAACAGTAACACTACCAAGTGTGGTTACCTTATTAAACTGTCAAGAAGCTAGAGCCCAGAATGCCAAATTTAGACTAAAGAAATACAGCGTTTTATAATTTAATCTTTAAATAGACTTACTGCATACAACTATTTCTGACTGAAAAAAACCCTCTAGATTTAAAAGAAGTTTTAAAAATTAGTCACCAGAGTGTATTAGCCAGTAAAACTCCTTTACTCATAAATACAAAACTTTATTTGTAACGCTAGTGAATGTTCCAATACTTGAACTCCATATTTATACATATATACACACTTATATTTAAACACAAACTCACTGCATGTTAGAATTGGCATTGTTTTTAAGCATGAAATATTGAAGTTTTATAAAATTTATATATTTAGCTTGTAATTTTATCTGGTTCAGACTAATTCCAATTGAAAACAATGAAGAAAAAAATGCCACACCAAAACACTTTCCTAAAAAATTCTTTCTCAGTCTCCCTGCAAAAGATAGCAAGTTAAAACTATCTTTATACATAATAAACACCACCTTATTTCTGCTATAAAAATATTTATCAGTAAAGCTGCCAAGAATGATCTGATGCACACCAGAATCTTCAGAGCACAAATTGCAATACATTTTTTGTTTCTAAAGAACATTAATTGGAAAACATCAAAACTCAGCACACTTTCTGGAAAATTGTTACAGTGTTGCTATAATTAAAAATTCACAAGGTAGACTTACTTAATTAGTACTGGTCTGCAAACATTTAATTTCTTCTCTGTCTCCCCTGCAAAGAGAATTTCTTACCCTTGTCTCCAAGGGTCTATTTCAGGCACTATCAATCCTCCTAACCCCACAAGCTGTGTCCCAGTATCTTCACATGGCTAAAAGCCAAAAGAAATACACTATTTACCTGAGAGAAATGAAGGGAAAGAGAACAGTGGGAGCAGCTCAGAAGCAGGAGATGACAATAGCTCTCTACCAGCCCCACGAGTCTGCTGGAAAATGGAACTGAGCCACTGTCGGGAGAACGGTGTCCCAGGGACAAGCAGTTAATGTCAGCCTCAAATGCCAGAACTGAGGATCACCTAACATAATAGCACAACACGACTGCTTGCCACATGACAGTCAGAGACCCTTCACCTGAACCAGTCAGAAGCCAAAGAATATTCAGAAGAACAAACTGGCCATGTTTTTGTATTTCCTATCTGGCCTAATTCCACATCTGTTCCCATGATCTTGTCTCCCAACTCTTACTTGCTACATTACATTTCATTCCAGACTAATAATTTCTTTTCTTTTTCTTTCAACTATCAGCTTTGCATCTCCATTTATTTTTTTACATTGCAATCATTTTTTCCCAGTAAGTATATGAGTGTAGTCTCCTTCAAAGCATTTTTAGTTGCTTTTCAACACCAATCACAAGGAAACACCAGCAGAATTCCTACCAAGTGGTATTTTAAATCTTCATGTTCTGCAGCACAACTCCTTGGGACAGACACCACTTTTTTTGACATACAAAATGCACTAAAGTATTGCTCAAATTAAGGGATGAAAATACCTAGCATATTGCTTTATATACATGTTCTTAAGAGAAACATTTTCAAATTGAACATTTTTCCTAGAACAAGATATATCCATAGATGAGCATCAACTGTCTTCAAATATTATAGACTCAGAGTATAAATCTCAGTTATAGATCATTCCTGATTAAAATTTGTTATCACTGCAAAGACCTGAATTACAAAACACCTCTCCCTGATGTTATTTCAAAGAGTGAACATGTGAATAGTCTTCTTTTTTCTTAGAAAGTGTCATAATCTTAACATAAAATAACAGGTTAACACAGAGAACTTGCTAATGTGCATAAGAGTGTTGCTAGAAAGTTTACTGGAAGGTATTTCGAAAGTAGCTCAAAACCACACAGTTATGGAGGGTGGCAGATGAACATGGATAAACCTGCCAGAACTACTTGATAGTGCTGACAAGCAGAACTTACTGTGTCAACATATTGCCCAATTTTGGGGTGGAGGGAAGAAGAAAAAAGACAACCAGAACCTTGGCAGCAAATATTAAACTCTTAGACTAATTTGAATTTCATTTTTATCGGTGTAACTAAACAGTTGCCTCCTATCAGTATTATGGTTTCAAAATGTCTTTGGCATTTTGTTAAGTATAGCAGCAATCAACATTAACCCAGATTACAATTTTTAATAAGCAAAATTCAGCAGCTTGTATAAGAAAAAGGAGCCTAATAGGAAAAAAAAACCAAAAACCGTTTTCTGTGTCTCTGAAATCAGATTGTTACACCAGCTGGTGCTGAGAATAGCCTAAGCACTTGCTTTCAGTTGAACGTGAAAATACCAGGTTAAATTCACAGAGAATAAAACAAGTTTCCAAATGTACATATTGGCTAATACTTTAGCTTTTCAAAAGCTTAATTTCAAAATCAAAAGAACTTTTCTTCAAAAGCAGTTAGCTACTTTTTTTCCGAGCGATGAGTATATATCTGCCAGTTTAATTTGTGACAATTTACAGTCACAATAATAAAGTTCTGTATTCATTAAAGATGTATCTCACTAACCAAACCACAGAAAGAAGACCATTTACTGTTGTTTTCACTACTAATTCAAATATACCAAAATTTGTAATGTCTTTCATGTAGACAATTAAGAATACTTGTAAATTGAAACACATTTCCCACTCCTAAAAAATGACTGGGAGCTATTAGCTTTTGTGGTGCTGTGCCCTGTGTAACATAGTATTTACAGCAGGCATATTGTGTCTAAAGTGTATTCTTCCTCCAGCCTTCAGTGCTTCAGAGACATTAACCAGCAGCTCACCAGAAGCCACTCCACCTTCATTTAGGGCAGCCAATAAAAAAATTGCAACTCTCCCTTTAAACAGAATGAAGCAGCAAAATGAAATTTCAGAGCTGACTATAAGATGTCCTCTTTGAATGGGACTGGAAAGTGCATATATTTTACTTCAACAGTTTCCTAAAATAATGGAGGTGGGGGTGCATTTGTTTGATTTTTTTTACTATGTTTCTAAAACTAAGTGCCAATCTAAATGCTATTCTTCCCAAACTGCTAAGTTAAAAATGTTTGAGAGATCATACTTTCTTGAGAAAACAACTACCTAAAGAGCAAGCATATATGAATGATTTAACAGTATTTCAAAGCAGAAAATTTTGACTTGTCTGACACCAAAACAGCTCACCTAGAAAAAGTCTGAGATTCACTTCACCTGGTATAGATATATAACTGCAAGTGCAAGCTCTGCTTTCTTTCAACTTAAAATGGATTTCACACCATGACAGGTTTCCTTCTGCATTAAAATTGCAAATCTTCCATTTGGCCCAGTTTCAGCTGCAATTGATCTGCTTTGTCGTCATAGATTAAAAAAAAAACAGTGAAGGGCACTGCAGCTTTAAATATTTCAGAGCTATGTAGCTAGTAAATAGACTCCATTGCAATATGGCTCTGAAGGTCGTGTCCTATTGTCTCTTTTCTCTGCAAATATTCTGAACAGCATAAAATGGTTTATTTTATACAATACCTCCCTGTCATTTCTAAATCATGTCAATTGTATCAAGCATTTCCTGACTGGAAAGGACAGATACGCCACTCTTTCCATGCACACCCACGCTGCTTCAAGATGTATTCAAAACGTCCACTGTGAATATAACAGCAGGGTGTACGTATTAGATGTACACAGCTTTTCATATGGATACCTTATGCAAACAGACTCCCTGTTAAACCTCACCACAACGTAAGGACAATTAGTTATTGCAATGGTGATAAAATAATTAACTGAATTTCAGGTCAAGAAGCATCTTTGGTTAAAATTAACAGCCCAGTTAGAAAACTGAAGCCAGCAATTTCAACATCTCAGATTTCTCACATATGGGAGAATACGAAAAAAAACTCTAACACAGCACCAAGGGAACATAGTCTGCCGAACCTGTTTTTCACGAAGGCTACTACCTCTCAGATGCTAAAAAAAAAGCAAAATACAACAAAAAAAAAACCCCATATGTCACACTTAACAATAAGTTACAAGAAAAATAGTATTTTAAACCTTAAGCTAGAATTGGAAATCTTTGTGTATGCACTCCCTAGATTCAACCCCACTTCTTTTCATACAAGATGACTATTTAATGCAAATACGATTTATGGAGATGCCACTGAGACAGAACAGTAACATGAAACACAGCCCTACAAAAAATACAAATTTGTGATAGTTGTCACCATGTAGAACGTGCGTGTAGTCATTTACCTGAAAAGGCAACAGATTGTTGCCATTGTCCGTCCTGAACGCGTTGTCTTCCATCCAGGATTTGGGGGTTAAGGGTGCAGCCCGTGGGAACTTCGGAGGGGCAATGACATTGCTGGAGAAGGGTTTTTTGAGGGGTGAAATGGGATTGAGGGGGGAGGGTACGCCAACTCCCACTCCCACGCCAACCCCCACTCCAACTGCCCTTCGAGGGTCCCTACCAGCCTGCAGCCCACCCCAAGGGTTGGAAGGTGTACTCCAAGCTGCGTTTTGATGGTTATTCCAGCTGGAGGAGGAAGAAGAGGAGGCAGAGGAGGAAGACGGTTTGCTGGTCATGATGGGCTGATGGCTGTAAGCAGCATTTCTCTGGGCGAAAGGTGCCTGATTAGGACTTACAGGTGACCTCCGCTGCTGCTGCTGCTGCTGATGTTGGTGGTGTTGAGTCTGAGCTAGGCCAATCTGAGGTGAGAAAGTGCCACCAAATACAGGGTTGACATGGTGTGGAAAATTCTGGAAAAGCATTGTCCCATTGACTGGAGTAATCCCTTGAAAAAAGCTATCATCCACCGTGTTTGTGGTCCCTGTAGACCAGGTGCTGCCAAACGAGGGAGACAAGGAGGTGCCGGCTGCAGGTTCTTGTTGAGGCTGGTGAAAGCTCAAGCCAGGCAAAATGGGAGACTCCATCTGCATTTTCTCCTTGCTATTTTGGGAAGGAGCCGATGTGCCGATACTAGTCACTGAACTGTTGTCTTCTGGTTTGGGTGTCTCCGACGAGATGGGTGTAGAGGGGGCTTCTGCTGAGTTTGGATCTTGCTGCTGCTGCCGCTGCTGCTGGGGCTGGGCTTTGCTTTTGTCCATCAGTAAATCATCCTGCATGGTTTGCGCAGCTGAAACAGTAGGGGAAAAAACCACAAAGACAAATTATTAACATTGTCATTCATACCACAAACCAGTCTGTTTTAATCATTTGCCAGCCAAAAATCTCGTCCTATTGCTAGTACTATGCTACAGCATATTGCAAGGCAAACCCGTAATCTTCCCCCTCCCCCATTTAGGAATATGTAACCTTTGATCGTGCTAGATTGCCTTTAAAATATTTTTTAAGATGCTTCACCCTTTTTGATGCCTTGTTTCCCTTCAGTCTAAATGAGAGATGTGCTTATAGGGCAGAGATATACAGCAATTTCGCCACGTCTCTTTTCTCTTACACCGGAACTCAGAGCTCTCACCCTGCAATGAGAAACTGATTCTGGTTCCTGTTTTTCCAAGCACCCTCCTCCTCCACCTCCTCCCCCTGGTTATTTGCATACGTCAATAAATACTGCTGCGTCCTTCAGCAAGGTTAAAAAGACACCAGTCTTCGCTCTTCTCCACCCCCTTTTCTATTAGGGGACGTTTAAAGGAGCCGGGTACCGATTTTCCTGAATTAACCAGCAAGCTTCCAGCGACTGAGGTTTATCAGAGAGAAAGCGCACACGGACGCTCGCACCGATACGGGAGCGGCTCCTCGCTGCACAATCGCTTCCTGCCCGTCCCTGCGCCCAGCTCGCGCCGGCTCCGGGCAGCGCAGGCGATGGCACAGCCGGGAAGGGGGGCCGGGGGGGCGGAGACACTTCGTGTACAAAGCCACCGATGGGTGTTAGATTTGCCTTCGGTGACCTTACGATCTCTCCGCGTAAAATGCTATTTTACATCAAAGCAGTCCTTTACATGAAGGTATAGCTATCTACTCGCTCTATTTATATACATACCCGCTCTATTTATACGCATACAGATGAAATCATAGGTAATTTGTTCATTAGAAAAACGTAAGGTCAAAATCAGCAGACCGGGGAGGTATTACTAGACTATGATCTTTCTGATGCTTTCAAATGAAATATAAAACCAGGGAAAATCGAAATACTTACAGTATAGACATGCTGCATGTTAAAAAACATCTTTATATGCACGAGACAAAGACTAGTGATGCAAATTATTTGCTAAATCAATACCTAAGTTTAAACTTTAGAAAGGAAATGTATGTAGAATGGTTGAGGCTTATATCTGCTAGAAAGGGTGCTTCATATGAAACAGGGCAGATCATATAATTTTATTATTATTTTAGACCCAATAGTACTAATACAATACAGACATCAAAGAACAACAATTGTATGAAATCACAACAGGAAACTCCACATTTTGCAGGCTTTTAGTTAATTGAAGATATCATTCTAAATCTCAAAAGTATTTTAAATGAGCCCCAAATCACTTACATTAATTAAGTATGTCAAAGATGGCCATCGCTGAATACCTAGCTGCATTTCTATTGAGTTAATCATATGACATTTACATGCCTAAGATTTCATTTTCTTAGGATTGCTTTTGTAACGTAACAATGTAAAGCCAATCAATTAACTGTTTAAGTAAGGTGGCAAAGTGTGAAATTGTAGACACTGTCCTTTCTAACATCAAATGATCCAGGTGTCTCTTACATTTTTTGTTCTTTCTTTTAAATATCTTCTGAGGCATGCACACACACTTTAGTTAAAATAAGTGTCAGGAGAGGTTCCTACTCTTAAGTAAGTTATTGCTTATGCTCCCCCTTATCAACTAGTTCAACACGTAAAGCGAGCAGCAAGGCTTCCTGAGCAGACCATGCTGTGAGACAACATTAAGCTCCTAAGGACGGGGTAAACCACTGCATCTATTCCAGGCAGCGCTGCTGCTGCTGGGAGTGCAGAAAACCTTGCAAGGCATCTTAAAGCAATACTGCAGTAAACCACAATATACCAGGCGCTGTCTGTGTAACTTTCCATTAGCTTCACTTCTACCTGCATCACTACTACTCCTAAGGCTACGTAAAACTACTGATGACTCCACATCAGAGGGAGTAAAGGATCATGTGTATCCCTCTCCCCTGGTTCTGAGCTATCAGTATAAAAGTACATTTAGAGAGAAAAACATAGCAGCTGAAATGTTAAAATTCTGTCATCAATAAAGTTATATTTAAATTAGTTAGTCAGTTAGTCACCGGGTTATCTATAGCAGCTAGCACAGCAGTTGCTTCAAATATGTACCTTGACTTAGGCTAGCCGGTTTTGAACTTTATCCTAAGGACTGTGATTCACATTCCCTTCCATACTGCTTCTTAAAGGCAAAAATCACTGCACAGTTCAACCCTCTTGTCAAGGTCAAGACCTTCCTTTAATGAATGAAGCCAGTCCAAATGAAAAAATACTAGTTAATAAATGACTTTGAAAGACAGGCCAGGCAATGTCTAATGTTGGACTAGTATGGACTAGAATTCTTTGATTATTTGCTGGTGTAAGTATTTGTACAAATTTACAATCCAGTGCAGGAAATCTATACCCCCATAGCAATACCAGCTCCATTTACATGCAGAAACCCACACAGCCAATACAGAAATGTTTAAGGAACAGTTACCTTTGGATTTTCTGTATTTAAAGATCAACAAAAAGACAGTGTATTTATTTTCTTCTTTCAGGTTTGGTATATGACAAAGAGTCGACCAGTCTGGCAAGAGCACTTTGACAACTGGAGGCTTTCAGCGCATGCTCTCCCAAGGAATCATGGGGTTTGAAGTCTTACCTATAGATAGCATTTCACTGCTGCTTCCTGAAAGGAGGAGAGCTCGAAAGGGAAAAAAAAATATGTGCACATTCCCTCTTCCCAGGGAAAACTGCTGCAATCTGAATCATCAGCTCGGAGAAAATATCTATCAGACTGAGCTGAAAGTGACTAACTAAATATGAGTCTCTAAATCAAACTGTTTGATTTAGAAGCCCAGATCAAATAGCCACCTATTCAGAACAACTGCTAGACAAAGAAATAGTTACAGTATTTCCAAACTTCCCTTACAAAGTCCCAGCATAAGAAAGTAATTATAAGCTCATACCAGCTATAAAATTTACAGCTACTACAAGGGAAATTGTGTCACTTTGCTTAGCTGAAGAATATATTAAATAATCACATGTCATAATATAATTTCTAAATATATTCTGAAACTCAAACACAAATAGGTCAAGTATGAAAATTTAAAAACAAATCAAAATCAGCACACAGGTGAAAAGTTGTACTATTTGAATAGTTTCCAATTTTCAAGTTACAACTTTTTCATTACTGAGTTGTTACTACATTGAAAGTTCTACCAAAAAAATAAGCTGTTCAGAAAAAAATCAAGGTGTGAATGTTACTGTTTAACATTCCATCTATTCTGTACACTGCCACACTTCACCTCCCTCCCTTTCACTACCCATCTACATCTCTCCAGCCTCCACATCAATATACAGCCTGACAGGAGTTCCTCTTGTAAGATATTAATATTGTGATCATTAATGCAGGTCAGGTAAAGTTCTCAGAACTTCATTCACTGGCACTTGGTGTTCTGTTTTGCATTAGTCTATGAATTATTCTGCATATTTTTTCTGGGTAATTCATAATAGCAATTATTCAGACCAAATAGTAATGCTCATATGGAAACACATAGTTGAAATCAGAAGTGTGAAAATAACAGTGTTTTTAGAAAGTGAAGGCTGATTTTCCAAAGATGAAATATGCATAGCTTTGTGTGTGAAAGAGAGATGACTAAAGCTGAGAAAGATAAATTAGGGCAGTTGAAAGTGAGTTGTTCTAACACTCATGTCTCTGCTTTCTGCATTCTGTTTATGTTGGACTGTACAGTCTGCCTGCCCTATATCAACGCTGTAATTAAGAGTTTCTCAACACTTGCTCTAACCTGTTTGTGCTACTCTGAATCATTAAAGGCAGCAAAACTGCTTTCTCACAGCAATTGAAAATACTTAATTTTATGAACTATTCCATCTATCACAGGGCTGGCTCTAGGCATTCTATGCTCCTCCTTTATGTCCCTATTTATTTGTGGGTTATTGCTTTTCAGATGATTTGAGTATTCACATGCAAGGGACCACACTCTTTCTGTCAGTTCTTCCCAGGAGACAGTTTCACTTGGTAGATCAATCATTAGGATAAGGAAAAGCACGCCAGAACCAAAGAAAATCAAGATGTAAAGGCAGTTTTTGATCAACTAGCCACTAGCAGAAAACAGTTTGGTTTTTTTTTTTTGGTTCTAGCAACCAACTCTCTCATAGCTGGAAGTTAAAAGATAATAACGACAGCTGAATCAGAACACAAAAGCTTAATTCAATCTGGTATATCAATTACTTGACCTGGGCCAGTTCCAAAAAAACAAATGCAAGAAAGGCCCAAATAAGCCAAATAAATTCAATTAACATTGTACAAAGTGTATTTTTATTTTAAGAAATTCATTATGAAGCAATTTAAGCCTCTTTAAGCCTCATAAGACTAACAAATCATGCTAGTCTTTTTGACAGAAATTGACTCTTCCAACTAGCTTAAAGGTTAAAATGAAGTGATAGGCTACTGAAAAAGACCCAAGTTTTATTGTAGAAACATGTTTTTCAGCTTAATTAGTTTAATTTTAGCCTAATTGAGGGCTACCTATCTTTAAAAAAATGGATACAAGTAGATGAAAAGTGCCCAACTGATCTTGTAATTTAATTTTACATATTACTATCATAGCAGTTGACATTGAGATTTGCCAAAAGAGAATATTCCTATATTGCTGGGTTACTTAGCTTTGTTGAAAAAGTGAATAATTTCAACAGTTTTAATACTGTCAGGTCAGAAGAACTGTATTAAAGTACAGTTCCTTCATTATTTCTACAGCTCCTTCATTATTTGTCTTTTTTTCTTCTTCTTCAGGCCTCAGTGAAATAGTCATATATGTATATTTAATCTACCTCCATGTAATTCGTTCAGTAATTTTTTGTCAACTTCTTCATTAAGCTTAAATCTGTATAAATTTGTTATCAAACCACTTAGTATTTTAAAAGTTGATATTTTGCAGTAAATCTGATAGCAAATTTTAGGGCTCAGTTTTAAGCCCTAAATAGCTTACATTGCCTTTGGTGATTTTCATTAAGTTCTGTACTTGCCTTCAAATGTGCAGTTAATGCAAAATGGCTGCTACCTCCAGTCAGTGTCCGAGAGCTGAGCTCTGGCAAACCTCCAGGAAGAGCAGCCACTTTCCCTCACTTTGCACTGGCCAAACGGAGCCTGGTCCCAGGAGAGTTCTCTCTCGGCTCAAATGTAGCTGCTTACTACCAGGGGCAGGTAAGAGATGACAGAGTGAGGCAGAGTGCCGTGAACATCATAGAAACAGAAGGAAAAAACAAAGAAGGATCTATTAAGGGATGACATAGGAAGCAATAGTTTAAAAATTTTTAAAAATGCAAGAGGCAGTCTGAGATTTGCAGTGGAAACTGCCAGTGCAAAGAAGGAAGCATAAAGAACAAAATGTGGAAAGAAAATTGAGAGAAAAGGGGGATGAGGGAGAGTGAAGGAGGAGATTGTGGGGGAGAATAAAACAGGCATTTGAACAGAGCAGCTGCATTCCAGTCTTGTTAAGGAGAATAGAGAAGGATGGAATGACAGCTCTTACTCTGTCTGGGAATAAGGAAGTGGTTTTCTTCAGATTTAAAACCAGTTGATTATATATGTATTTTAGGGTTTATCACGCTTTGATTCTGGAAACAGCAGACAAAGAACATACACTCCAAGCTGTCCAATAGTTTCCACAAATCAGTTTTTGGATTTCAGAATCTTTAAGCTATTTATGGGATGTTAATGGGTCTGCCATTATAGAATGCTTTGGGTTGTAAGGGACCTTTAAAGCTCCTGTAGTCCAACCTCCCTGCAATGAGTAGAGACATCTTCAACCAGATCAGATTGCTTAACTTAACCTTAAACGTTTCCAGGGATGAGGAATCCACCCTTTCTCTGAACAACCTATGCCATCGTCTGGGTGCTTTACCACCCTCATCGTAAAAGATTTCTTCCTTATGTTCAATCTAAATCTCCCTCTTTTAGTTTAAAACTACTAAAGCTTGTCCAATTATGCTTTTATGTATCCTATTATGTTTTTATTTTTCATGTTTGGAAATAAATTAGATTAATTTCTTCAGGTAGATATTCTTCACAGCCATTATTAGTCACTATGACTTTTTTATCATAAATGGCAGGCAAATAGCATATCCTTTCAACTCCAAAACAAAAGTACAGAAATTGCACAAACCACATACTCCTAGAAATAAAACAGGTTCCCTATTTCCATTTGCAACACTTGAGAATAAGTAGAAAAAGCCTAAGCTAGGCTGGCCTAGCTGCTCAATGTTCTGGCCAATAGACAATGAGCTTAGTCCAGACCAAGAATAGGAACCAGAAACTCTTGATATCTAACATTGCTCTTACATGCCATGGACAGCTGTAATTGGGACAGTGTGTATTAGGATCTCTTCCAGGAGGTCATGCCCATGTGGTTTACTCAGGATACTGTACATCCAACACTCCTCAACAGTGGTAGCAATATTGAATTTTATGGTCCCAAGAATAAGTACCAAATAAGTTTTCTGGGACATGATGTCAATGCCTTCTTCCCACCCATTTCTATACATTCCTCCTGTAAGGAACATTTACATCTCTGTAAATACTTCGGCATTCCTCTTTATGATATTTGCAGCAATTAAAAATAAACAACATCCTTCCTAGCTTTATACATGCCCTTAATATTATGCACAATAATACTGCTTACAAGTCCAAGCCCAGGTGCTTTACACACATTTTGACAATACTTTTCTCTTCCCAAAGACTCTCAAAACCAGACTGTATTGTCCCTAGCTAAGGCAGCGCAGTCAAAGAATCCAGTTTATTCCCTAAACTTGCCTTCCTATTCCACCTGATGTCTATTATCACATACATGCAAATACTTGATCTCAACCAAGAAGAGCTGTAGGTTGATACAACTGCACAGTTTCACCCTGGGCTTGGCCCTGTAAATTACAACCTTGAACCGCAACTGCAGTGTAATTTACACAAGGTACAGGGACTAGTTTCATAGAGCAAAACTTATTACAAGAGCTATTGTTTAAAAATATAACCTGAAAAGGAAAATTAGAAGCAGATTTTTACTAACTAATCTTTCCAAGAATATGTCGTGTCACCATTGCCTCTGAAAAATAGGCTATTGCCTTTGCTTGGGGAGCACGACGTGAGGGCAGGAGACAGACACCCATGGTGGAGATAATTGGAAAGGCAACTTCTTTCCAGGTGCTATCCACCTCTTTGCTCTATAAAAGCTCTTCAGCTTCTAAATTTCCAGTTTTTCAGATTCTGATGCTCTAAGTTGACTTCTGAACATACAACAAATTTTAAAAGCACCTTAGAAGGACTTTTTCCCGTTTGGAAGCACACCAACAAACCCAAAAGAGAGCGTTGCCATTACCACCCGCCGTGCCATCCCTCACCCCACTTGCACATAGAAGCCAGTGGTCACCGGGCCTTCATCTAGCACCAAGTGCCACTTACAAGGGCGCCGGGTGCTTGTCCTTGTCATTGACAACACCACCACAGAAACGGATTAATTTCCCTTCCGCCGTTCCAGCCACCGCCCTTCTGAGCAGCCCGACCGGGGCTGGCCCATGGCAGGGTCCCCTTAGCCCTAAGGGCAGGTCCCGGGGCCCGGCGGCCAAGAGAGGCGGGGGCCGCCTGCACCTGTTCGGCAGGAGAGGGCATGGGGGATGCTCCTGCCCGAGGGGGTCCCTGCGGGAGCGGTAGAGGACAGAACTGGCGGCCCAGCCTCTCTTTCCCTCTCTCCCCTCCTTCCTTCTTTCCCTCCCGCCTTCCACCAGTGA
>VZTN01025194.1:0-11432 GCA_013400515.1 Erpornis zantholeuca
TAACTTTAGCTCTGATCTAACCCCAGGTATAAATCCCCTTTACCACCAGTTTAAGAGAAATTATTCTTCCCATTTGAAGCTGAGCACAAATTCCCTCTTCTACTTCAATTCAGGGGATTTAAATTCACTTTTTAAAGGAATCCCAAGTCCTAATAAGAATTTTTTACAGAAGGCAGGAAAAAATCAATTGAATCTTAATCTCCAAGGTAAAAACAAGAAACACCACCAAAAATTATTAATTTTGAGATAAAGAAAATGAGACTTCCCCAATAATCCAAGGAACAGAGCTTCTCTTTGGCCCAAAATTTGCTAACCTGATATTTATAACCTCCACAAACAAATTCTTTCATAAAATCTTGCTTTGCCTTGCTTATCCCTTTGCCAATCTTCAGCTTCCTGGGGGGAAATTTGCATGTCAGCCATTCAAAGCTCATTTGTTTTGATAATTCAAGCAAATGTTTCAACTCTTTTCAGGCCCAGAGTGATGAAGTGTTTATTTCCAAGTTAGGAAAATGGAATTTTCCCTGTGGTTTCTCTGTCACCTCCTGCAAACTCAGATATTGTTTGGATATTGCTGTATTAATTAATATATAATGGTGTCTTTGAGGAAAATCTTGGATGATTATTCCAAGATTTCCTAAAGGATTTTCCTTCGCCTTGCCTCCTTCTCAACTCGGTGAGGCAGCAAAAAGAAATCTAAAATTGAAAGAATTCTGTGCAATTTGAAATCCTTTCACATCAAAAGCTCCTCGAGGTGAGAAGAAAGAGACTTTTTTTTGGGAAAAAAATTTCACTTACACGTCTGCCTCCCTTTTGTGGGAGTCTCCAAAGTTTAAATGAACTCCAAATGTTTCCAGCATAAGGAAAATACAGAATATACACTGAATTCCTTGCCCATATCCCACCCAGCCCTGCCCTCTGGCAGTGAGAAGCCATTCCCTGGTTCCTGTCCCTCCATCCCTTCTCCCAAATCCCTTTCCAGATCTCCTGGAGCCCCTTCAAGGTTCTAAGGTCTGCCCAAAGAAATGAATATTAAATAGGTAAGCACTACAAACATTGCACAATACCAAGGGAAGTTTTGCTAATCACTACACCCCCAAAAAAAAGTCTTTATTTGCAAAGATTATCTTAACAAATTCCAGAGTCCAGTATTACTGAGCTGGAGCTGAATATCAGGATCAGCCAGCAAGGCCTGGTCTCTATTTGATGTTTTGTTTGTCTGATAAACCTGGGTAATTAATAAAATGCAATCCACTGTAATTAATACAAATCCAAAAAGTCTTAATGTGTTTATTGCAGCAATCGTTGGTTGGAAACCAAATAATTTCAACCTTCCCAGAGCAGGAAAAAAGCTGTGGAGAGCCTCCCCTTTTCCAGGGAAAAGGTTGGAATCAGCATCCCTGGAAGTGTTCAAAACCAGGTGGAGGTGAGGACATGGATTTGGGGTGGTGCTGATTGATTTTAAAAGTCTTTTCCAACCTTTAATTCCATGATGAAAAATAATTCCAGCAATGACTCTTCCTTCCAAGGAGCAGAGCTGGATTAAAAGGCCTGAGGGAGAATTTATTGTGAGGGATAAAATATTTTCCTTAGTAAACAATAAATTCTGTTTATTTGCCATCTTAGAACTCTTCTTTCTGCCCAATCATTAAACTGTGTTGTGATTGGGAGCCTCTTAACACAAATTAACACTAATTTTGTCAAAAAAAAACCTCTTTCCAAAACATTCCCTGCTCCCCTGAATAATTTTGGATGTAACAGAGGAGTTTTGAGGGGGTCTCAGTTGAGTTTATAGATGTATAAATAAATAGTGTCAGTCTTGGCTTCCTATTGGATTTCCTTTGGGAATTCAGGCATGCACAAGGAACAGATTCACCTCAGCTCCAAGGAAGGGAAGTTCTGGGGAAATTCCTCAATTCAGAAGGAAAAACAGCACAAAACCCAGGAATAACAGGAGTTCAGGGAGGCTCACAGGAGTTCAGGGAGGCTCACAGGAGTTCAGGGAGCTGTGACTCCAAAATCCACCCCAAAACACAGCTTTGCTTTTGGAAAGCAGCCTCTGGGTCTCCTCCTTTCTCCCAAGCTTTGCCAACCACGTGTGCCCTGTCTGTGGATTCTCCTGCCTGCATTTCCCAGGTTCCCAGGCTGGGATGAGTTGCCAATCAGTTCCTGCTTCTATTTCCAGCCTGAAGCAGTGTCACATTCCAGCTCATCTTTATTAATGGCCAGCTGCTGCCAAGAGCAGCTCCCTGACCTCTTGCCACCACTCCTGTGCCCGTGCCACCCATGCCTTTTCTCCTGATTTTTAATCCCAACCCTGCTCATATTTTCCTTTTCTCCTGATTTTGAATCCCAATCCTGCTCATATTTTGCTTTTTTTCTGATTTTTAATCCCAACCCTGCTTATATTTTCCTTTTTTTCTGATTTTTAATCCCAACCCTGCTCATATTTTCCTTTTCTTCTGATTTTCAATCCCAACCCTGCTCATATTTTCCCCCTTTTCCCCTGATTTTTAATCCCAACCCCATCCATCTTTTCCCCCTTTTCCCCCCGTGCCAGGCCCAGGCCTTGGGACACTCCATGTGCTCCAAGACACTGATACCACTTTTCCAGCCTCTCCCTGGAGCCAAAGGACTTTATCCTGGAAAATCCTTCCGTGCCAGTCTGGCAGCACAGAAGGTGAGGGAGCATCCTCTGATTGAAGAGTTGTGGAAGAGAATTCCTGCAAGGCCTGGGGAGTCTGTCCCATTCTGTGCCTCCCAGGGATGGTGGCTCTGGTCAGGCTAGAGCAGATGGCTTTGGGG
The DNA here is from genome assembly GCA_013400515.1 of Erpornis zantholeuca. NCBI lineage: Eukaryota > Metazoa > Chordata > Aves > Passeriformes > Timaliidae > Erpornis > Erpornis zantholeuca. Next base: position 2,806 of record VZTN01025194.1, read on the forward strand.
GCATTTAAGGAAGCAAATTTCCTGGCACTGCTTAAGGATCATATGGCTCTGTTGGCAGGGGCAGATCCTAATTCCTAAGGATGGCACAGCCATGGAATGGGAATTCCTGGGAAAAGGCCACCCCTGTTCTTCAGTGGCTTTTCATTTTCTGCTCAGCCATTCCCAGGGAAGCACAAAGCACGATTTTGCCTCAAGGGCACTCGTGGGAATGAAGAGCTGCTACCTATCAAAGGATAATGGGATCCAAAGGCCAGGAGAGAAAAATATGGGATACCAACAATACACAGGCAATACACACTCCAACTGTTCTGTGAACTGCACCATCAGCAAGGCACCACTGAACAGTCTGTTGTGAGCTCCAAAGAATGAAAAATCATCCATGAACTCCTAACTCATGGACAATGAGGAAAAATTCCAGTGACCAAGGATTCCTGCTGCGTGGACACACTGAGGAGCACTTCTGTAAACACTCCAGGAAAGGCCAGCTCTGAGGGGTGAAGGAAACAAACCTCAGGCAAAGAGAAAAAGGAGAGATGCTGAGCCACAAACCATCAGCACTATTGGAATGTGTGTTTAATGTGGAATAAAACAATGCCACTGTTTTATTCCATAGGTATTTTTGGGAGTCTCAGGAAGGACAGGCCTTTCCCAAGGTTAGGGACACTTGCAGCAACAACCAGCCAGAAGATCCCATCCAGTACATTCCCAGAGTATGGATAGGGAATAGATGGGACAGATCCCATCCAGTACATTCCATAGGGCATGGGTATGGAACAGATCCCATCCAGTACATCCCACAAGGTATGGATATGGAACAGATCCCATCCAGTACATTCCACAGGGCATGGATATGGAACAGATGGGAGAGATCCCAGCCAACACATTCCCAGAGTATGGATATAGAATAGATGGGAGAGATCCCAACTAGTACATTCCACAGGATATGGATATGGAATAGATGGGAGAGATCCCATCCAGTACATTCCACAGGGCATGGATATGGAACAGATGGGAGAGATCCCGGCCAACACATTCCCAGAGTATGGATATAGAATAGATGGGAGAGATCCCATCCAGTACATTCCACAGGGTATGGATAGGGAATAGATCCCATCCAGTACATTCCACAGGGTATGGATAGGGAACAGATCCCATCCAGTACATCCCACAAGGTATGGATATGGAACAGATCCCATCCAGCACACTCCCAGAGTATGGACAGGGAATAGATAGGACAGATCCCATCCAATAAATTCCCCAGAGTATGGACATGGAATACATGGACTGAAGTTGGCCTTTCTGTCCTTCTGACACCTTTAAGTGCCAAGAGGTGAATGCAGCAGAGTTGTATCAGACACGGAAACACCCACGGTGTTCCCCTAAAACAATTCCCTGGACTTTGGGATCTGCCTTATCCCATCATTTGGGATGGAAATGAAACGATGCCACTGAGCTGGCATGGTGACAGATTAGTTAATGCAGGCAGCCTTCAGCAGCCTGGCAGTTTATTCCAGGCAATTCCCTGCACGCTGGCAGGAGAGGGCCAGGTCTTATTCCAACACTTCAGAGCTGCTTGGACTGAGTTACTCCAAAGTGTAAAAGCTGGGGAAGGAATGCACTGAGCTTTCTCTCTTTCCCCTACAACAAAACCACCTGAACAGAAGGGACAGGACACTGCCCAGCTTCACTTCTACCCACAAGACTGTTGTCTTTGCTGACACCTTTCACACTGTTCAAGAGAACTGATTAATAATGAAACATCTGAAAATTGGCAGAATAATTTGCAGTGTCTACAGGACAAATACACATCCTGTTCAAATTGACTCAGCTATCTTTAATAGCTCTTGAAGTGTTACATAAAACAGTTAAAAACCAGAATTAAATTCTCTTTATATTGATATTAAGATGCCTGACAAACCCATCAGTTTGTTCAGGTCTTGAACTCTGCAACAGGAAAATATTCCAAAGTTAATGAACTCTCCTGTAAGTTGGGCCTGGAGAAAAGAATGGGTTAAAATAGGGAATAACATCTTTTATTCCAGAGGGAATGTGTCCCTTTCCATAAGAGGAAGGCTACAGTCCCAGCCTGCCCCTCTCTGTGTGTTGTGTTACAAATTAACTTGTGTTAAAATATATAAAAAACCACATTTTTATCTTGGGGAGAAAATAGCAACATATTGAAGCAAGGGAAAAAGAAAAAAAAAACACTTCTGGTCCTCTTTTTACAGTTCTACATGGGAACACTCACACAGCCCAACTGCAGTGACATTCCCTGAAATGGAAACCTTTACTTCCATGGAGTTTGGTGATGACATGAGAAAATTCCTGTCCTTTCAGAAGACAAAGATCAAGTGCAATGTTTGAACTCCCAAGATCCCAAACGTGAACATCAAAGCCTTGAAGCTTCTACCTCAGCAAAGGCCATTCCCTTCTGAGACTCAATTCCTCTATAAGAACTTTTTCCTGGTGTTTTTCCTTGGAAGTTCTCAAGACCAGGCTGGAGACAGCCCTGAGCAAGCTCAGCACACCTCAGAGCAGAATCTGCTGTGAGCATGTAGGACCAGGGACCTCCTGAGCTCCTTTCCACCCCAAAATATCCCATAATGCTGAGTTTTGAGATTTTTCAGAGAGCTGGGGGTGTTCAGACTGGAGGAAGAGACCTTAAATGCCACCCCTGCCATGGCAGGGACACCTCCAACCATGCCAGGCTGCTCCAAGTCCTGTCCAGCCTGGCCTTGGGCACTGCCAGGGATCCAGAGGCACCCACAGCTTCTCTGAGAATTCCATCCCAGCCTCTCCCCACCCTCCCAGGGAACAATTCCTTCCCAATCTCCCACCCATCCCTGCCCTCTGGGATCCATTCCCTGTGTCCTGTCCCTCCATGCCTTGTCCCCAATTCCTCTCCAGCTCTCCTGGAGCCCTTCAGGCCCTGCAAGGAGCTCTGAGGTGTCCAGTGGGGACAGGGCAGGACAGGTGACAGTGGCATCAGAGTGCCAGGACCGTGGCTGATCCCCCTTGGATCTCTGAAGGATTCAGGTCCCTCCCAGCCTGAAATCCCCTCCCAAGGGGAGCACAGAGCTCTGCACTCGTGCACAGCAGGGGGAGCTGCAGTTCTTGGGGTGCCGAGTCACAGCAAGAGACAGGAAACTTGAGAATGGTGAACACAGGTTCTGTCCAAAGTCCCACTCCAGAAGCACTGCACAGGGATTTTCCCAAAGGATTGAGTCCTCCCAGAAGTGCTGGTGCTAGGCTAAGGAAGCTGCTTAGGGCAGGCTTTGGCTGACAGGACATGATGCTCACTACAACTTCACCAGGAGAACTTCCCATTCCAAGAGAATTATGGAGCATCACAGCAATCAGAACTCCACCTGCCCTACCTGAAGCACACAGTTCCACACCTCCCCATTTTCTATTTAACATTCATTTCCATTACAAACTCCAGCATCTTCCTTAACTTCTTGTAATAATCTAAAATACTGTGTTAAGAAAACTGGGATTCTATGGAGTGATCAGATCCTACTATAGAATTCCAGAAGAAATCAGCCATAGTCATATGCCAGGCACCACAAGGAAACATTTTTATGGACAATTCATGACGTGAATGGATTAGGAGGGAAATATTAATGCAGCCTGGGGCTTCTGGCCAAGAAAAGGCTCAAAAAGAAACAACTTTACAACAATTCCAGTGTCTGCCTAAATCCCTTCTTGCTTTAGGAAGGGCTTCCAGCCCACAAACATCAGTATTTTATCACATGGAAAAAGTATCCACAGAACTCTTCTATTATGACAAAATAACCCAAGAGCCACCCTCTTTTTAAGACCAGAAATGCAGAGTGCCACTGTATTCCTTGCAATTCCCCAGTGCTTTCCCTTGAGGGAACACAATCAGTACCTAGAACCAACCACCTTGGGGTTTATTCCCTCACCAAAGAAGGGGAAAATCAGAATTCCCAGCTCTCCATTAGGTTCACTGATACCTCAGAGGAGGATTCTACAAACACTGCTCAAAATGACACAAAAAACCCCAATTAGTTATAGCTAAGATCAAACCAGGAAAATATGATTGACTGATGTCAATCCCTGATTTGAATCATGATTTAGATCAGTAGGAAACCTGGATTTAATTTATTTTGACCTTGTTCTGTATCCAGGAGCTACTCAACAACTCTGACTGTTCAAACACCTCAATTTGCAAACACATCAGTGACTGTGTGAACTTTACTACTGCTTCCTACTACACCTTAGTTCAACAGAAATACTAAGATGTAAAAAGGTTACTAAGAGCAGTTATCAGATCATGTATTTCTTCATGAAGCTGTTTCAAAATAGAAATCAGAAAGTAATCTTCAAAATATGAAAACAGAATTCAGTGACATTCCCAAAGTTTCAAAATCTTCAGCTGAAAGAAGCAGAACATTGAGAAAAAGGGAAATTTCCCCAGGCATTTATAGAATGGAATTTAATAGGAATTTATAGATGACTTCTTAAAGCACATGTTAATAAATGGATTTTTTGGTGGAAAACAACTAAACTTTCAGAAACTCAAAAACATTAAAGTGGACTCAAAGAAATTAGGTTATGGCATTTAACTGTCCACTGACACCTCAAGAGAACTGGTCCTGCTCCAAGACAGCTCCTGCTTGTCCCATATTTTCCCTACACCCTAAAATGCCAATCCAGATTTTTAACCCTGCAGAAGCAATAATTTAAGTTCTTATTTCAGCAAGTCAGAAAATTTAGGATCAGTGATGGGTGAGAAACACAAGGAGCTGCTCAGCTGCCTGCTGGAGGTTTGGGAGAAACAAGAGTGTCTGTTCTACAACAGTCACAGAGAAGGGAATCATGGAATCCTTTAGGTTGGAAAACATCTCCAGACCACTGGGTTCAACTGATGCCTGAAATGGCTCCCTAGGAACAGAGAGCAGACAGGAATAAAGGAATCAAGGAGGGATTGGTTGGAAAGGCCTTCAGAGGTACACTCTGGGCTCCAGAGGCTCCTGCCTCAGTGCATCCCAACATGGACAAGGACAGCTCCCGAGTTCTTCCCACTTGGATCTCAGCATCAATTCCCCAAGCAGAAGCCAGGCAAGGATGGAATTTGCCCAAGCTTGCCCCCCTGTCCCCAAGATTGTGGTTTGCAGTTGTTGGGCCTAGGAGGGTCTGGGTGTCCTTGGAGAGCTGGAGAGGCTTTGTTGTGTGTGTGTGAGCATGAGAGAACAGCACTGAACGAGCTCCAGGGAACTGCAGAGTGACACTGGGCAGGGCAGGGCTGGAAAAACAGAAAAGCTAAAACCTAAGGCATCACAACCATGCCCAGCACTGCCAAGGCCACCACTGCTCCATGTCCCCAAGTATCACATCCACATGGCTTTGAAATCCCCTCAGGGATGGGGACTCCACCCCTGCCCTGGGCAGCTGTGCCAAGCCTGGACAGACCTTTCCAGGAGGAATTTTCCCTGTATCCAACCCTGGCCCAGCCTGAGGCTGTTCCCTCTCCTCCTGCCCCTGTTCCCCGGGAGCAGAGCCCTCCCTCCTGTCAGGAGTTGTGCAGAGCCACAAGGTCCCCCTGAGCCTCCAGGGGCTCTGCTGATCCCCAGGGCTGCTCCTGCTGCCCCATTCCAGCTCCAGCTCGTGTGGGATCTTTCCTTCAGCTGACAGAACTGCTTCTCCTGCAGGAAGCTTGTAGGTTCTCAGCCAGAGATGAATCAACTCATGGAAGTTCAGGGGTGTCTAGACAAAAGCAGCAGGAGGAGCAGGATCTCCCCTTTCAGGACCTGTGAGAGGACCTCCTCCCATAATTAAACCAGCCTGCAGTTAATTCTGAGCTATGCCAACCAAAAATCAGGGATATTTCATCCCCAGAACTCCCACCTCACCTCTGACCACACACGACCACCCTCTTTCCCACACAGCAGCCCTGGTACTCCTCCTAATTCATGAAAGAATAACAAAAAACCCCCAAACCCTCATTTTTTTTCCCTTTAGTTTTCCATGTTCAGCATCCTGGCAAGTGCCTGTAGCAACCTGACTGATGCATCCCTTCATGGAACAACAGGAACAGCAGGAATTCAGCACTTCTGGAAATTACAGCAGGTATTGAGCTGCCTCTGTGCAACACAAAAGTCTGACCCCAGCTCTTCCAGTTTCAGGATCAGAAGATCTCATTCTCTCACTTACATTTCACTCTAACATTATAAAGGCTGAATTAACAAAAAACATTCTCTTTCAGCTGCTAATCAAGCTTTTCAAGCCCCAATCTTTTCTTCTCAGGAGGCATTAAAATACTTATTTTGGAGAAAATCTGTGTATCAGCATTCCCTCCACCAAAACCACCCCGTAAGCAGCTTAATGCAGGATATTGTAACACTCACAAAGCTTCAGCTGACCTTAAGTTAGAGATATTTTCTTTCCAGTTTATGCCTGGAACAAACTTCTCACATGTTGGAATATGAGGAATCCCATAAAAGTAGAAAGAACTCTAACACAGATATTAACCCCAGATTTAATATATATTCAAAATCTTTTTTTTTTTTCCTTTGTCTGTCCTGTATTCAAATTGCTTCTGCAAAAGTGAAGCAGCACTTTTGGTGAATTTAGTTTCACTTTCTGGCCTCCCTCACTGACTACCCAGGCTCAGCCTTGCTTTCTGAAGGTTCTTCCTGTCCAACTCAACAAGTTTCAGAGTTATATTGGGCTCTGAGGTTTGTGTCTGTAGCTGTTTTTCTACAACACAACATTTTAGGATTGTTCCTAAACGAGCTCCTATGCATCCCTTCAGAATGGTCAGCACAGGATTTTCCACTGGGAGAAAAGGATGGCAAGGAAAGAGGGCAGGAACCACATCACTCTTACACCTTCCCATCCATATTTTGATCATCTGCAGCTCCTCCAGGGAGGTGGTTGACACCAGAGCTATGAGGAAATGCCACGCTAAGGAGAATTCCCACCTCCCTATATATTTCCTAAATTCATAAAATCCTGGAATAGTTTGGGCTGGAAAGGAACTTAAAGATTATCCAGTTCCAACTCCTTTCCATGGGCAGGAACACAAACTGAGCTGGGAACTGTATCCAGGACATTGCTCCTGGTTAAATCACTCAGAGCATGAATTTTTTTTATATTGTTACTGTTTCTCCACACGGATGCAACAGTTGCCTGCACAACTCAGTGGCTGGGATTGAACTCCAGGTACTACTGCTCCTAAACTCATCCACAGGTGGATGAAATGCTCCTCCTGCCCCTTCACCTCAAACAGAGATGCCAAAACAGGATGAATTTTGAAGGAATTCACCTTCAGAAAGGCAAAGCTGAAAACCCATGTTCCTCTGTGAGCGTGATATCAAGGCTGATACGTAGCAAAGGCCTCACCCACTGGGACAACATCCACGATGGCAACAGCCAAAGGTGCCCAGCCCCACATCCCAGTGGGATTTCACTGCCCTGGGCAGCACAAACCCCCAGCCCTCGGTGCTGTCCCTGCTCTGACGTCGGTGTGAGGATGTGACACCGAGTAGGAAGTTACTCACAGCTCAGCCCCACAGGACACAGCACCGGGAGCTCGTGGAAAAGTGAGATTTATCACAGGATATTGGGGTTAATTGACCAAAAAATGAACAAAACGGACAGAAACTCAAGGCAAAGATCCCGAATGCTCTGATGCCCAGAGCACAGCCCCTGTTGTCTCTCTGACTTTGTAGACAGCAGGAGTTTAATATTCACATTTTTCGGAATCGCTCAGGGATCAGGCCTGTGATTCCCTCTCGAGATACAAAACCACACAGGCAGGTTCTTATCACTTCCAAGATTAGCTCAGGACGTGTTGTCCCAACAACAGGAAGACTGCTCCATTAAAGTTTCGGTTTGGGAGGAAAAGATAAAATAATTTAAGGGAAAAATCCCTGTATATTCAGGGATTTCAAGGCAAGAAGCTTCATCTCTAAAATCTTCTAACCCTGGCACTTCCAGCCAGCTCTGGAAGCAACACCTGTCCCACAAATTTCACTTTTCCAATGCATACTTTTCAAATTTTCATTTCCAACACATTTGTCAACACCTCTGGAGCAGCAAACAGCCTCGAGGTTGGGATCTGGGGATAATTCGAGGCGAACTTAATGGAATATCCATTCATCAGCCCTAATTCCCTTCCTAAAAGGGGGAAGAGCTGATCCTATAGGGATGGGCAAATCCAACCCAACAGTGCCGTAAAGAGGCTTCTTAAAAATTTCCCCATTCTCTCCCTATCGTTACCGCATTATAACCCCATTATATTCCATAAAAATAACTCCTATTATCCCCAAATAACACCACCACCCCCCCACACACACACACACCGCGCTACCTTTGAAGCGATTCCCCTTTGTCTCTAACGACTACGAAAAGATATTTAAAGGAAATAAAGCGATGTTTTAGCATATGTGGTGCTATAAAAACCGGGAGGCGCCGCGCTCGGTCCCGCCCGTTGCCCTCAGGGNCCGGTGACCCGCGGGCCTCCGGTCCCCACAACAAACTTGCGGCCCCGCGCAACAAGTTCCCGGGCAGTCCCCAGCCGCTCTCACCTCAGCCATGATCGCTGGTATTGCCGGGAAAGGGTCACATCGCCGGGAAGCGCCGCCGGGTCCCGGTAAGAG
>VZTN01025214.1:0-13334 GCA_013400515.1 Erpornis zantholeuca
TATTCCCATTATTATTCCCATTACTATTCCCATTACAATTCCCACTGTTCCCATGGGAATGGGGCCCAGGGCATGGACAGGACTGACCCTGCTGCTGTCCCCATGCCCTGGGCGAGGAGGAGGATGCAGGAGAGCTCTCCAGCTCCAGGGTTAGTGCCAGGCTCATCCCAGGTGGGATGAAATGAGGGAAACCCGAGCCAGAGCAGCATCCCAGCCCCAAATGTCAGCCAGCAGCACCCCAACCCCAGCACCCTCTCCCTGCCTGCTCTACCTTTGCTCTTCCTAAAAATCCCTCCCTCGTGGTGCCCCCAAGGCAGGGAAGGGAAGGAACTTTGATTTCTCCTCCCCACATCCAAAAATCCATATTTGAGCAAAGACTGGGAAAAATTCCTGTACAGAAGCAACATTGTGCAATGAATCCCAGACCCCTCCTTGTGTGGGATCATTGTCCAGCAGGAGCAAACACCTGCTCTGCTCCAGCTCCTTTCTGCTGTGCTTTGGACAATTTTCAGGAGTTCAGAGGTAAAGCCTGGTTTTCAGCAGCTCCAACTTCTTCTCTTTTGGTGTTTCCTCCCTTCTTTGGTTTGGTAAAGCTGTTCCTTTCTCAGTGATGAGACATCCCAGTGGGAATCTGGAATTAATGTTTGTTCTCCCATCACCTTCTGGGTCTGTATCTGAGAGGCAGAGAAGGGAGCTGGCAGCAAATCTGAGTGTCCCTGACTTATGCTGGATGCAAACTCCATTTCTTTTCTCCCATTTTCTGGACCATGGGTGATGAAAGGTGTGGATCCCAGGGCTCAAAGGAGCTGTGTGGAACCCATCCGTGTTTGGGGAGGGAGGGAAATGGGGAACAATGTGGGGATTTTGGTAAATCTGTGGGATCCTGCAGCCCATGGCTCTCCCAGCGCTGCCCCTCTCCCTGTCCTGCTGCAAACGAGGCTTCCCGGATTTTACTCATGGCCAAGAAAACAAAGCCATTATTCTGCTCAGAAAGCACTTTGGCTGAAAGGCTGCATTTTTTATTATTTGCATGTGTCACGGTCCACAAATAATAAATAAAACCTGGGTGATTTAGGTTTAATGATGTTCCCTGGGTTCAGCTGTCCCAGGTGTGCCAGGTCCAGCCCCTCTTCATCACTGCCAGGGAAATGTGCAGCTGACCAAGCACCCTCCGTGCCCTGCGGCCCTTCCTGGGCTCTGCTGCTGGGTCTGGGGTCAGCCTCGCTGCCCCCTGCCCCACCCCAGGCTGGGACAGGGTGTTGGGGAGGATGGCAGAGGCTTGGCAGGAAGATCTCTGAGTGTAGAAACTGAGAATGAGATAGAAATGAAAGCAAGTTTTGATACAGAGCAGGAGATATTTTGCTGAACCAGTGGTTACTGAGTGACTGAGAAGGCAAAGGTTGGGAGTGAGTTAGGAGATTTTTTATGCCAAGAACAAAGGTATGTGACTACCAACAAAGACATGATTTTTATGAAGTAAATCGGTCTCAGGAAGAGCACAAGTAAATAAAAAAGACATTATACCAAGCAAAAAGATACAGCAGGCAAACAGAAATGGTGATGTGGCAAGCAGAAAAAAGGTCTAAGAATTTACCATTGGAAGCTTAAATTGTAACACACTTACTCTTGTGACTGGATAACAATGACTATAATATGGTAATGGCAGTGGTGGTGACAGGCTATGGGCACATGTAAAGGTGTTGTGTGTGATGCTGATTGGTTGTCATGTGTGAAGGTGCTCAGCAAAGAAAAGTACAGAATGTCTTGTAACTTGGGCAGAAGGTGGCTCCAGGCATTCCTTTGAGCTGCAGCTGGGCAGCTCTTAGGTCTGGCTCTGAACACCCACACCCTGGGCTGCTGGAACTCTGCACATGCAATGAAACAACATTTTGGAAGAGCCTCCTGAAGTCCAAACATCCTTCGTCCACTTTTCCTCTAGAGCAGGGGAACAGCAGGGTTTGGGGGAATTCAGGCAGGGTTTGTGGCTGATCCCTCCCTCCCTCCCTGCAGAACTGCTTCCAGCCAGCTCCCAGGGGGATGCATCTCTTCCTGCTGGAAATAAACCTTAAATTTACACCTCCAGTTAAAGAGCAGCTTCCCTGATAGGGCTCCGGTCTCCAGTGAGGAAGAACAGAAGCATCGCCCCCATTAAAGATTTCATCCTTTTTCCTGACGAGGATCTGACTGTGCAGGCGTTTTATGGGTGCCCCCAGGGGGGGTCTGCTGCGGCGTTAAATCTTTGCTGTGTCAGGCTGAAAAGTCACTCGAGTTGGTTTTCAACACCTCCTCAGCCAGCCCGAAATCCTTCCCTGCTGCATCACAGGTGGGAGATTAAAATCAGCACGTGCTGTGCATCCAGCAGGGAGAGCCTGGTGGAGCCTCCCTGTCCCCTCCCTGTCCCCTCCCTGTCCTCCCCCTGTCCTCTGTCCCTTACCCCCCGCGGGTGCAGTTCCATCCTCAGTTCCCAATCTGCCACTGCCGCCCGAGCNTCCCCTCTCTGTCCCCTCCCTGTCCTCTCTCTGTCCCCTCCCTGTCCCCTCCCTGTCCCCTCTCTGTCCCCTCCCTGTCCCCTCCCTGTCCTCCACCTGCTCCAGGGCCACCTCCAGCAACTCCTTTTGTCCCTCCTCCGCTTCCCTCCCCTGTTTATGGAAATGATCTCTGTCCCCGAGCAGGGACTGATCCCCAGCACAACTCCAGCAGTTCCAGAGTATTCCAAAATCCCCATCCCAACCACACGAGCACAGCCCGAGTTGTTCGAACGTCGCTGCTCCAGCAGGGATGCGGAATCACAGCTCTTGTCCCTCTGCCCCACCCGGCCTTGGGGAGCACCCCCGGCACCCCCTGTGTCCCACCCGGCTTTGGGGAGCACCCCCGGCACCCCCTGTGCCCCACCCGGCCTTGGGGAGCACCCCCTGTGTCCCACCCGGCTTTGGGGAGCACCCCCGGCACCCCCGGGCCCGAGGTCTCGGCAATCCCCAGCTCCGGGGCGCGGAGCTCCATTAAAGATGCTCTGGGAGCTGGGACCGCGGAGCTCCTGCCTTGCTGTGGTTTCCTTCGGAGGAGAGTTCCATGTGCCGGCATTTCCTCAGCCGGGGAGCAGCCGACACTGCAGGGATCCCAACCTGCCCCAGCCCGGCCTGCAAACCCGGCTTTACAGAGCCCCGGCATTACAGAGCCCGGCTTTACAGAGCCCCGGCATTACAGAGCCCGGCTTTACCGAGCCCCGCCCAGAACCCGGTTTATCTGATCCCAGCATCACCGCCCGGCTTATCTGATCCCGGCATTATAGAGCCCGGTTTATCTGACCCCGGCGTTACAGAGCCGGGGGGGTCAGATAAATGTTTCGTTAGATGTCCCAGCCTGTTGCATATTCACAGACTCTCATGCATGACTCAAACATTCATTTTTTGGTGCTTTCTCGGTTTCAGGCCCCCCCATCCTGCCCCTATTTCCTACTTGCAGGTCTGTTTAGAAGTCTCAAAATTCTCGTGGTCCTGTCCTGCAGACTCAGCCTTTGGATCTCCTGTGCTCCACTCTCTGATCAATAACTCTTCCTTCAGGGCTCCAGAGTCTGTCCCTGCTATCTTCATCCAGACAATCCAAGAACGTGGGGAATTCCCTTCGCTATCTTTTTTATCACAAAACACATTCTCCATACCATGCTGCAGTCCTAAGGAAGATCCATATCCCACTACAATCTCTAACAAACTATATCCATGCAGCAAAGCTTTCCGACATTACACATACAACATTCGCTTTAATACTTGGGAAAAGCCAATAATGTAAAGTGTCCTTATAACAGCAGGAAAGCTTTGGAGCTGAGGAGCTCAGGGTGGGAGCCAGTGCAGCCAAGTCCTGGGGATCAGTCAATCCCCTGGGATCCCTGGGCTGGACCAGTGCTGGAGGAGGTCTGTGGCCACCCCTGGAGCAGGGCCCTGCCCCGTGCCGAGGACAATCCTCTGCTGGGTGACTGCAGCCCAGCTCGGGAGCTCAGGGACACACCAGGAGCGAGCTGTGGCCTCTGAGCCGTCCCAGACAATCATCAGCCTGGTACGAAGCCAATTACCAACTATTTTTAGCGCGCCTTTGACAGCCTCCCCCTTCCAACCCGGGGATATTTATTCATCACATTCCGGATCAGCTGCGGTCCCCGGGGCTGGCGCACATGGCACAGCACAGCAGCCCCGTCACAGGCTGGCAGCAGGGCTCAGACATTGCACGGTGACACGCTGAGTGGGCATCAGGCAGGGTGACACCAGCGCGGGCAGCGCTCAGGTCACTGCAGGGCACTGATGGCAACAAATCCCTGACACAGCAGGAGCCACCTGGCTGGGGAACGGCCAGGACAGGCAGGGAGCAGCCCTGGTGATGCTTTAAATGGAGAAACAGAGCCCAGGCAGGGATAAAGGAATCAAGGAGGGATTGGTTGGAAAGGCCTTCAGAGGTACACTCTGGGCTCCAGAGGCTCCTGCCTCAGTGCATCCCAACATGGACAAGGACAGCTCCCGAGTTCTTCCCACTTGGATCTCAGCATCAATTCCCCAAGCAGGAGCCAGGCAAGGATGGAATTTGCCCAAGCTTGCCCCCCTGTCGCCAAGATTGTGGTTTGCAGTTGTTGGGCCTAGGAGGGTCTGGGTGTCCTTGGAGAGCTGGAGAGGCTTTGTTGTGTGTGTGTGAGCATGAGAGAACAGCACTGAACGAGCTCCAGGGAACTGCAGAGTGACACTGGGCAGGGCAGGGCTGGGAACAGAGAAAAGTTAAACCCTAAGGCATCACAGTGAGCGAGAGTCAGCTCCGAGCTGAGCTGTGAGGGATCTGCTGCTGCTCCGTGGCTGGAATGGGCATTCCTGGTGCTGTGGGCACCAGCTGTGCCCTGGTTCCTCTGTGCCCAGCAGAGGGGAGAGCAGGCAGGGAGGGAGCAGCACCAGGAACCCACAGCTCCCGGCCCCGAGCCAGCCCTGCTCCTCAGCCCCTCGGCCTCGCCCGCCCTGGAGAAGGGAGCAGAGCCCCTGTGTCACCTCCTCCAAACCAAACTTACTCCTTATTTTTAAAAGCTTTGAGGCCTAGGGCCAAATTCAGACCTGATGCTCTGCATGGCAAAGGTTTAATCTCCCCCCTCTCCCTTTCCCCAGGTGGAGGCTCTTTTAGGCTGGGAGTTGTTTTAGCTCGCACCTTTCCTCTGCTGCATAAATCACACTCATTTTGCTGCTTTCTGCATCAGCAGCCAGGGCTGAGCAGAGCTCAGGGAGCCTCGGCAAACCTGAGAGGCTCGGAATGGTGCCACCCTCACCAGCAACCCTGGAGCTGCCCCATGGCATCCCAGGGGTGCAAACATCCCCACTGGAAGGGCCAGGATGGGATACGGGTGTGGAATCACCCCTGTCCCACTCTCCTGACCCCTGTGGATGCTCCATGGTGCCCTGGCCAGGCTCGGAAAGCCTCTGGGAGTTCATCCCAGGTTTGGAGGGGAGAGAGCAGAGACCACAAAGCTCTGGCAGGGCCCTGGCCAAGGGAAGCCTGGAGGTGTCACCGAGGCTGCACCAGCACAGCAGCGTGGGCTCCCCAAATATCCCCAGTGGGAAGGGCTCCCCAAATATCCCCAGTGGGAAAGGAAGGGCTCCCCAAATGTGCCCAATGGAATGGGCTCCCCAAATATCCCCAGTGGGAAGGGCTCCCCAAATATCCCCAGTGGGAAGGGGTCCCCAAATATCCCCAATGGGAAAGGAAGGGCTCCCCAAATGTCCCTGATGGGAAGGGCTCCCCAAATATCCCCAATGGGAAGGGCTCCCCAAATATCCCAAATGGAATGGGCTCCCCAAATGTCCCTGATGGGAAGGGCTCCCCAAATATCCCGAATGGAATGGGCTCCCCAAATATCCCCAGTGGGAAGGGCTCCCCAGTTGTCCCTGCTGGGAAGGGAGAGCTCCCCTGCCAGGGGTGTGAGCCAGGCTGGGACATCTTTGTGCCACAAAGGGAGGAAGGATTTAGATCTGGTGTCACATGGTGGCTTTTAGCACAGGACTCCTGTAGAACCAGGCTGGCTCCCAGCTAAATCCTCCCCCAAAGCCCAGGTGAGCTGTGCTCTCCCCTTGCAGCAGCAGTTAAAGCGCAATCAGCTCAGCCTAACTAACGAACTCTGCCCCTCACTGAGCATCTCACCTGAAGGTGAAGGTAAAGCCCAGCTTTAAAGGTCTAACCAGGCCCTTCCCAGGCCAAGCCCCACTGCTCAGCCTGGCCAAAGCTCCCAGGGTCTGACCCTGGGACCAGGATTTGCAGCCCACGCCGTGTCTGGGCTGGTTGGATTCCGAGGAACAATTCCCTGTGCTGTGCCTCTGCTTTGAGCCACATTCACTGCTCCGAGCGCTGCCTCCCTTCTCTGCTAAGTGTACCCAAGTTTTAGTGTTTAATATTTAAACATGAAAGTTCTTTTGAGACGTTTAAAGTGGAATTATTAACAGCCCCGTGTAGAACTGACAGGTTAACAGTGCGACAATTAAAAAGAAAGGTTAAATACATTTTCTTTTCAGACCAACTGCTGTTGCCTAAGACTAATAAATCCACCAGGAGATGGTTTTTAGAGAGTGTGAGGGGCTGTGTGTCAGCTTTTATAGGCTGGAGTTTTTCAGAAATCACCACACTCCTCTTTCCAGGCAGCTACAGGTTTCAGTCTATATTTAGCAGATGGGGCTTCTTCCAAAGAGTTGTGTGAATCAAGCTGGAAAGGAAAAAAAAAAAAAAGGAATATAAAAAAAGCAAACCCTCCCGCCTGTGGGGCTCTAACCATTCAGGCTCACAGTTTGCTTGGCTTTTCTAATGCACCGCGATTCTCTTTTGTCCCGATGGCTCCGCAAACACAGGGGCTGGAGAGGAGCGGCAGTCCTGCCTCTCCCAGGGATCAGCTCCAGCGCTGAACTCCCCTCTGTCCTCTGGAAAATTCCTGCTCCCCCTGGCTGGCAGGACACGGCCTCGGGACACCCAGGCTGAGAAACAGCCCCAGGCCCCTCCGGGGTGCTTGTGGGCACAGCCGAGACCTTTCAGAGAGACATTCTCTGTGTCATACTAACGCTGCCCTCGGCCCTGGGTGCACAGAGGATGTGGTGCAGGGCAGGGAGGGGCAGGCAATGGCTCACTCCTGTGAGCACAGGTAACTATGGGGACACAGCAAATGTTAGTTCTGACAGCAAATGTTAATTACAAAACGTAAGAAGTTGAATTTGCCCTAATCTTGTCAGGATAGAGAGAACAAAGATCCTCTCAGAGACCTGAATCATTCCTCAAAGGACCACACATGCCCCAGGGAGGAAGGTGAAAAGGGCACTGCGAGGAAGACTACTTATCTTCATCAGAAAGAGCCCGAGGAGGAGGAGAAGCCTTCCTCAGTGCGAGCACCAGCACACACAGGGCATTGCTGACCTGTGTGCTAATGATATTAATGACTCCTGAGCAATGATTTGTATAACCAGGCCTGTCCCGAGGGATGTGATGAATATTCCTAANGGGCGTGGGGGCCGCGCGGGCGGGGAAGGGAAGGGAAGGGAAGGGAAGGGAAGGGAAGGGAAGGGAAGGGAAGTTCAGGATAAATCCATCCATGACTCTGGAACGCGAGGCCCGAGGGCAGGGAGGGCAGGGAGGGGTAAGGGAGGGGTCAGGGAAGGCAGGGAGGGGTCAGGCAGAGCAGGGACGGGGTCTGGCTGCCCCTTCCCCATTCCCTCCCTCCCAGGAGTTCTCTCCTGGCCCCTCTCAGACCTCCCAGGACCCCATCCAGCTCAGCATCACCTTTCCTACAATTACCTCTCTCTCCCAGCTTCTCCCCCCAGCTCCACGAGTCCCTCCTGGCCCAGGCTCTCGATGGACATTGGTTTGGACCCAAATTTGCCACCAGGGAGGGTCATGTGACTTCCAAGTAGCGAGGAATATTCACTCACCCTGTGCTTTTAGCCTGTTAAAATCACTGCCCGGGTTTTAAATGAGCTCCTGACAGCAGCACTGGAGGTTCCAGACTATTAGAAGCACATCAGAGGAAGGCAGTACAGGATGGCCACAAGCCATGGCTGTAATCAACCTGGGCTTGATTTATTGAACACTATAGCAAGCCATAGAAATTGATTAAGCATTCATTAAAATGGCTGTTAATCATGTGCACAAATTTAGAAAACACCTGGGTTACAACCAGCCTGAAAGAGAGGGGGAGAGCCCCAGGGTTAAAACTTTGGGGAGAGCTCCAGGCTCCTTCCCAGGCCCCATCCTCGGAGGGTTTCCCTCTTCCTGCACTCCTTCAGGCCACGGAGCGAGCCTGGAGAGTGACACAGCACTGCCAGCTGTGCCCACGGGGTCCCAGCAGTGTCCCCTGCGACCCAGGGACACCCCAGGCCGTGGGCAGCACTCCTGGTCAGCCTGGGCTAACCGAGGGGAGCAGCTCTGCCAGGCTCCAGAGGATCCACGGGCATTAAACCTCCCTCAGAGCTGCTGATGCTCAGAACCTGGCGCAGAGGGTCCCCTTTAATGTTCAGCTGTGTATTTCTGAGAGGTCAGTGTGACAGCATTACAGGGACCTGGGGACACTCTGCTGCCGCCTCGGCTCTGCCCCATCCCTCACCACCACGCGCCCGTGGCAGATTTCCACCCCTGGAGCAGCATGGAGCTCCTGCCCGCCCTGATCTCCCCTCTCCCCGCATTCCCTGCGGGCTCACAGCCACCGCTGCGAGAGGAGGAATTACTGCTGCCATAAAGGAGCTCAGCACAGCCTCCCAGGCTGAGCTTTAACGAGGCTGGGGCTGCGCTGCTCCCCGAGGCAGCTGCACATGGAGGGTGTCCTGTGAGCCTTCAGCTCGCCCCGCACGGGCAGCGGGCAGGAGCTTCCTGAGGAACACCCTGGTGTGAAGGAGCTCAGGCTAAGGCAGCCCAAACAGCTTTCCATCCAAGTTTTATTCTGTGTTCGTGATAAAAGACAGGCGAGCAAGCAGCGCTGGGTGATCAGAGCAAAGCTGAGTGCGTGGGGAGTCCCCGCTCCAACCAACCCACACCAAATGCAATTCCTGCTGGGTTTTCATGGATCTTATTTGGGCTGACCTGGCACATTCCAGTGTGCCTGGGCAGGTTCCATTCTCACTGACATGCCAGGCCTTGGGTCTTCATCTGGTGGTCTTTAGGAGACTGATCCCTCCTTGTCTTCGCTGGTTCCTCTGGAAGGAAGGGACTGGGGAGGCTGGAAGGGATTGGGGAGGCTGNGTAAGAAGTTGAATTTGCCCTAATCTTGTCAGGATAGAGAGGACAAAGATCCTCTCAGAGACCTGAATCATTCCTCAAAGGACCACACATGCCCCAGGGAGGAAGGTGAAAAGGGCACTGCGAGGAAGACTACTTATCTTCATCAGAAAGAGCCCGAGGAGGAGGAGAAGCCTTCCTCAGTGCGAGCACCAGCACACACAGGGCATTGCTGACCTGTGTGCTAATGATATTAATGACTCCTGAGCAATGATTTGTATAACCAGGCCTGTCCCGAGGGATGTGATGAATATTCCTAATTGAACCCCGAATGCTGTGCTGCAGGGAGCACCGGGGTGTGTGTTCGGAGGATCGACCCCCACACAGCCAGAGCTGAATGAAGCAAATCCCCACTGCTCTGCCTCTGCCTCTGCAGGGTCTCCTGGCCTGGTTTGGGGTGATTCACAGGACAGGCACATTAAAGGTGACCTGTGACACCTGAGCAGGGTGAGCCCCAGAGGTCCTGGAGCCCTGGCTGCCCGGGAAGGGAAGGGAAGGGAAGGGAAGGGAAGGGAAGTTCAGGATAAATCCATCCATGACTCTGGAACGCGAGGCCCGAGGGCAGGGAGGGCAGGGAGGGGTAAGGGAGGGGTCAGGGAAGGCAGGGAGGGGTCAGGCAGAGCAGGGACGGGGTCTGGCTGCCCCTTCCCCATTCCCTCCCTCCCAGGAGTTCTCTCCTGGCCCCTCTCAGACCTCCCAGGACCCCATCCAGCTCAGCATCACCTTTCCTACAATTACCTCTCTCTCCCAGCTTCTCCCCCCAGCTCCACGAGTCCCTCCTGGCCCAGGCTCTCGATGGACATTGGTTTGGACCCAAATTTGCCACCAGGGAGGGTCATGTGACTTCCAAGTAGCGAGGAATATTCACTCACCCTGTGCTTTTAGCCTGTTAAAATCACTGCCCGGGTTTTAAATGAGCTCCTGACAGCAGCACTGGAGGTTCCAGACTATTAGAAGCACATCAGAGGAAGGCAGTACAGGATGGCCACAAGCCATGGCTGTAATCAACCTGGGCTTGATTTATTGAACACTATAGCAAGCCATAGAAATTGATTAAGCATTCATTAAAATGGCTGTTAATCATGTGCACAAATTTAGAAAACACCTGGGTTACAACCAGCCTGAAAGAGAGGGGGAGAGCCCCAGGGTTAAAACTTTGGGGAGAGCTCCAGGCTCCTTCCCAGGCCCCATCCTCGGAGGGTTTCCCTCTTCCTGCACTCCTTCAGGCCACGGAGCGAGCCTGGAGAGTGACACAGCACTGCCAGCTGTGCCCACGGGGTCCCAGCAGTGTCCCCTGCGACCCAGGGACACCCCAGGCCGTGGGCAGCACTCCTGGTCAGCCTGGGCTAACCGAGGGGAGCAGCTCTGCCAGGCTCCAGAGGATCCACGGGCATTAAACCTCCCTCGGAGCTGCTGACGCTCAGAACCCGGAGCAGAGGGTCCCCTTTAATGTTCAGCTGTGTATTTCTGAGAGGTCAGTGTGACAGCATTACAGGGACCTGGGGACACTCTGCTGCCGCCTCAGCCCTGCCCCATCCCTCACCACCACGCGCCCGTGGCAGATTTCCACCCCTGGAGCAGCACGGAGCTCCTGCCCGCCCTGATCTCCGCTCTCCCCGCATCCCCTGCAGGCTCACAGCCACCGCTGCGAGAGGAGGAATTACTGCTGCCATAAAGGAGCTCAGCACAGCCTCCCAGGCTGAGCTTTAACGAGGCTGGGGCTGCGCTGCTCCCCGAGGCAGCTGCACATGGAGGGTGTCCTGTGAGCCTTCAGCTCGCCCCGCACGGGCAGCGGGCAGGAGCTTCCTGAGGAACACCCTGGTGTAAAGGAGCTCAGGCTAAGGCAGCCCAAACAGCTTTCCATCCAAGTTTTATTCTGTGTTCGTGATAAAAGACAGGCGAGCAAGCAGCGCTGGGTGATCAGAGCAAAGCTGAGTGCGTGGGGAGTCCCCGCTCCAACCAACCCACACCAAACACAATTCCTGCTGGGTTTTCATGGATCTTATTTGGGCTGACCTGGCACATTCCAGTGTGCCTGGGCAGGTTCCATTCTCACTGACATGCCAGGCCTTGGGTCTTCATCTGGTGGTCTTTAGGAGACTGATCCCTCCTTGTCTTCGCTGGTTCCTCTGGAAGGAAGGGACTGGGGAGGCTGGAAGGGATTGGGGAGGCTGGAAGGGACTGGGGAGGCTGGAAGGGATTGGGGAGGTTGGAAGGGATTGGGGAGGTTGGAAGGGATTGGGAAGGTTGGAAGGGATTGGGGAGGCTGGAAGGGACTGGGGAGGCTGGAAGGGACTGGTGCCACTGGAAAAGATTCCTTTGCCCCTCATTCAGCTGGCAGCACGAAGAAAGGTAACCAGAGCACATCTCAGCCCATTCCGAGCAGTTCGCCCCCGTGGCCACACGTGGTGAGGCTTGGCTGCTGTCAGGCTCCTCTGGAGATTTGTCCCTGCAGGGAATCTCTGCAAAATTAATCTGAATTAAGCAAAAGCCAAAATTTCCAGTGGATTTGCGGAACTGTATTAATCCCCCAGTGTGAGTTATGCTAAATGAAACCAAGATGATGTTAATTTTAAGAAGGCTCCCATGCATGTTTGAGAACATGGAATGATCATGGATATCTCCCTGCAGGAAAACCAGGGGGAGAAGCTGGGGAGCTGGGGGGATTGGGTGCCTGCTGCCATTCCAAAATGTGGGAGAGGGATATGGTTTTCCCACCTGGAAAAGCTGTGAGGGAGGCAGAAAGGACACTGGGGCTGGGGAAAGGACACTGACACATGCTGGGGCTTAGGGCTGGGTTAAAGGGGGGTCTCCCTGAAGCCCCCAGAGCTGAGCCCCCCCCGGCCTCTCCCAGCACAGCTCCATCGCAGCCTCTGAGGAGCAGCAACGCCGAGGATTTGCCGTAAGAGCTCCTTTCTCCAGTGCTAATCCGCCTCACTTTAAGCACAGCAGAGAACCAAATCTGACAGCTGGCTGGGTTTACCCCAGCACCGAGTTCTCCACGTGAAACACTCCGGGCTTTTAAGCCCTGTTTATGCCCCAAAGTGAGAGCAGCATTAAGTCCATGAGTGCAGCAAACAACCTGACTGACACAAATGCACTTAGGTGGGGAGGAGGAACAAGCTGTGCTACCAGGAGTGCCTTTATCCACCCTGCTAAATCCACTCTCGCCTTTGTGCTGATACAACTAATCAGCAGTTAATGTGCAGCCCCACCAGCACGCGGGGGAGCAAAGCCCTGTTTCCCCAAGATCTGCATTTCATGCTTGACTGCGAGCCCTGATCAAATCCTTTCTCGCCGTTCCAGTGGCTTTTGCTAAATTCTCTCCCCCGGTGTGGAGTCTGTGGTGACTGGTGAGGTAGAAGCCCACGCTCTGGGCTGTTGTTCAGACCAGAAATGCTGTCTGGGAGCGTTTATGGGCTTTCTCTCCTCTACCTGACCAGTGTTTCCACAGCGTGGATAAAACCTTAATTGTATGTGAGGCTGCTTTCCTCCCCCATCAAATCTGCTTGAAACTGCCAATGGGCTCAAAAATTATTAAGGTCAGAATAAACATGCAGGAACGCTCACGCATTCATTCCATCATCATATAAGCTTAATTTCCTTAGGCAAGCAGGCTAAAAATATCCCCCGTGCCCAGAAGAGGTAATTACACCGGCACGGAGCTCCCGGGGCCGAGCTGGTTCTCGCCGTGGTTGGAAGTGGTGCCCGGACACGGCACTGCCCAGCCACGCTCTGCCCACCCCACACACTCCCACAGCCACAGCAGCTCCCACCCAGCACCGGGAAAACGCTGGATCGTGAATTCCATAATGCTGGCATGGAGCAGGATCCCAGTTCCCCGTGCCAGGATGGGCAGGGGTGGCCTGGTCCCGAGGGTGTCAGGGAGCTGGGGACCCTGATGGCCTCTGGCTCGGCTTTCTTCCTTATTTCAGTGTCCCATGTCCCAAAAAGATGAAACCAAGCTTCTTTCTGCTGTTTCAAGGTTTATTTTTTCTTATCAAAGCCTCAGAGGCACAGGCTGTGCTGTGGCCTCCAGGAACACAAGTGCAGAAAGGCAATGGCTGCCC
>VZTN01025214.1:13542-26173 GCA_013400515.1 Erpornis zantholeuca
CTCTGTGGTTCACTAAATAAAAATCTTTTCACCTCTCTGGTGCATTCAAGTTCTCCCAGAAGTGAAGGGAGCTTCTCCCACAAGCTTAGGTCACAGGCTAAGCTATTTTTTGAGAAGCTCTGGGGATAAAAGGACACCCAGAGGGGCAGGAGAAGCTCTGAACTTCCCTGGACTCCCACAGCAGGGGTAAGGTGTCCTCTTGGCTCATGTCCTCGCCCCCAGGACACAATGCTGCAGTCGGGCTGGGTTTGGGAAGCCAAGTGCTGTAGTGATGGCAGACAGGTCTAGATCATCCCTGCACAGCCTGGCCCCAGAGCTGGCACAGCACAGACCCCACAGAGGCTCGTGGGCAGCCAGAGCTGCCCTCACTGCTCACAGGGCAGGGCCTCTCTGTCCACAGCTCCCAGCAGAGCTCCAGGTTCCTTGGCCTCTCTTGTCAGGGAGACACAAATCCCCTGGCAGCTCCACCTCTGCTCCTGTGAGCACTGAAAATACATTTGATGGTCCCAAGCACAGTCTGTGTTCCCTTCCCAGGCATTCGTACAGAAGCAAGGAATTATAATTATTCCTAAAATGATTTTTAACCAAGGTAAGACCTCTTGGTTCTGTCTGGGGAGTGTCCAGGCTCCCCTGTGCCTTCTGCCAGGCAATCAGGGCCAACAAGAGGAGCTAAGGAGGAGAGTGACTCTTTCATTTCACAGCTCAGCTCTGAAGAGAAGATTTGGCTTTGCCCAGTGACCCCAAGGGAGTGTCTGGAGCCCATCCCCTGTTGGATGGAGCCTGTCCTTTCCCTGCAGGGCTTTGTGTGCACCATCTCTTGGGGCCGAGTCCTTCTCGCCAGGCACAAGTGACACTTTCCTAGGTCCTGGAGTGGTGAGTTCTCCATCAGGGCCAAACCACACTTCCCATTTGAGTCTCTCCACACAGCTAATTGGCCTGGCTGTTTGATGCCATTTCCTCTTAGTCCAATAAAGAGTAATTAACTCTTTAGGAGGAAGCACTCTCCCTCAGCATCTCTCTCCTGGGCACTGACATTTAAACACATCAGTTGCAGGAGGAACTTTTCCAGTTGCCTGGAGAAAACAGCTTTGGGAGTATTTCCTTTTATCAGGGCACTTTCACCATTTAAATAGAGCAGATCATTAAAAAAAATAAACACAAACCTGCCACATAGCCACAGCTCAAATTAAAATTGGACAGGTTGATTATAACCTGTCACAGCCACAAGCCAATGAAATTCCATCAGCAGGGCACGGAGGGACCTGAACCTCCCTGAGATGAGTTCCAAGGCCTTTCATCTGAGCTGCAAACTTTGATCAGCTGCTGCTGACTTTGCTGAGCTGCACCAGTGGCAGCTGGGCTCATTTCCATGGGGAGCTGAGCTGCTGGGGGCTGGCAGGGGAGGTGGCACCACAGAGGAGCTGGGGCCAGACACTCTCCTGGAGGAGCTCAGTCAGTGCCAGGGGTGCCTTAGGGTTTAACTTTTCTATGTTCCCAGCCCTGCCCTGCCCAGTGTCACTCTGCAGTTCCCTGGAGCTCGTTCAGTGCTGTTCTCTCATGCTCACACACACACAACAAAGCCTCTCCAGCTCTCCAAGGACACCCAAGACCCTCCTAGGCCCAACAACTGCAAACCACAATCTTGGCGACAGGGGGGCAAGCTTGGGCAAATTCCATCCTTGCCTGGCTCCTGCTTGGGCAATTGATGCTGAGATCCAAGTGGGAAGAACTCGGGAGCTGTCCTTGTCCATGTTGGGATGCACTGAGGCAGGAGCCTCTGGAGCCCAGAGTGTACCTCTGAAGGCCTTTCCAAGCAATCCCTCCTTGATTCCTTTATTCCTGGCTGGGCTCTGTTTCTAGGGAGCCATTTAAGGCATCACTTTAAGGGGTGCTCTTTGAGGCTCAGCTTTAATATCCTTTGCATTTCCTCAGCTCTGCCACTTCAGCGCCTTGGGGGGAACCTGGGCTGTGGCTGAAACCCACCCTGGGGGAAAAGCTCCCTTAAGCCTCACAGGGAACTATTTAAGGCAGATAAAGCTCAAACTCTGATCTATTCCTAGGGAATTTCCATAAATCATGTTATTTCTGAATCTTTTCCTCTAAGAATGAAGGCTAGAAGGGTTCCTCTGGTTTCATCTTCTGCCTGGCAAGGGATTTTTTTGCAAATCAGCTTTTGGATAGCTGGATCCGTTTGTGTGAATTCAGAGTATAATGCAAAGGAGGATCCTCGGATTTGTGTGTGCAGTGTGGGCAGCATGTTAAATCCTGAAAAAGCTGGAAGTTGGATCAGTCTCAAGGAGCCTCTGAGCAGCCAAGCCCTGCACACTCCAGATCCTCTTTAGCCAGGCAGATCTTTTCGCCCCAAAGTGAATTTAATCCCAGTCATGCCATGGCCACAGCAGTGACCTCTGCAAGAGCTGAGAACCCAAACTCCTCCTGCCTATCAGGAGTGGCTCTGCAGCCCCAGTCACTCCCTTTGGGATCTCCTGGAAGCACCACAGATCCAGGATGGTTCCCTTGCCTTTCCCCCACAGCCTCCTCTCAATGTTTGGGAACAATAATTTATGTGCAGAATGCAAGAACTAATTAGAGTGTCTTTTGTTTCTGAGGGGGAGCAGAAACCACAGCAAATGACATTCCAGCAAAAATGGGGTCAGCTCGGATTAAACTCCCTTCCCATTTATCTCTGGTCTTTAGCATTAAATTTACCATACATATTAGAAACAAATTTTAATTTTCCACAGCATTGGGCAATATCTTTCCCTTAAAGCCTGGCAGAACATTCATTAGCATCCTCTCCCTGCAGTTCAGTGTGACTCTCTCCTCATTTGCACATAAATGTGAACTTTGCTGCCCGGACAAACCTGTCTGAACACACCGAGGTTCTCTCTCAGCACTCAGCTCACACCTCCCCACAAAGGAACCTCCTGCTTTGGAATAATTCCCAAAAGCTCTGGGAGGGAGGTGCTGCTGGGAACACCAGCACGTGGAGGTAGAAGGGAGTGTATCACTCACAGTTCCTGTCTAACTAGAGCAGATTTCCCACTTTAAAGTCAGGCTTTAGAGTTAAGCCCAGGGCATGGGAAGGTATTTCCAGAGAGAAATTTGCCCCCGGGGCAGATGCTGGGAGCAGGGAGGGCAGCCAGTGGTGAGGGATCCGCGAGGAGCCAGCAGTGCTCCGCAAGCTGCTCCTTCCCAGAGGCTCTGAGTGAGCCAGACCCCAAAAATCCCCGGAATAACCCCAAATCTCACTCCCATGGATGTCAGAGGCATTCATCTTTCCCAGGGGGTCGCAACAATCTCCACCAGCAGGGAGTGGAGGGCAGGAGCTGGGCAGGAGCTGGGCAGGAGGAAGCTCCGTGCAGCTCTGATGCTCATTTCACTCCCCAGCCTCCTGTACACGAGCAGAGAGTGGAAAGGGTCTCGGTGTCGAGGTTCTTCCCTTGGAGAAGCCAGGCTGGAACACAGAGGGATTGTCAGAGGGCTCGATGGTGCTGCAGATATGGGGAGAGAGAGCCCGGGAGGAGATGGGAGATAGGAGATAGAGGAGATAAGCAGCCCTGTGCAGAGCCCATGGATCGAGAGGGAGAGTGGCTGCCTTTCCTACCTCACTCTTTTAAATATTGATCTGGAAGTGCTCCTGGATTTGTATCAGTGAGCTCTGATTGACACTCCTGTCTCTGGCTGCCTGTGCTCCTTTCCCAGTGGAAAATCCAAGGCCTTGTACCTACAAATGTCCATTTTCCTGCCGGGTGAGCCCTGCTGCTTCCAGCTGTGCACAGATGTGCAGGGTGGGACAGTGCTGAGGCACAGCACTGTACACAGAGCACTCCTGAGGCCCTGAAAGGAGCATTTTTAAAAGTTTTCTTCACTCACTCTGCTCTGATGTGTCCCTGTCTCAGTCCAACCCCAGGAATGCTGTTTAACTTCCCTGATGTGCCATCCCTGCAGCCCCGTGTGAACTCGAGGAATTGGGTTTTCCTCACGATTTCCATGCCAGGTTTAGTGACTGCAAGAGGCAGCACAGCCGTGGCACCCCAGGCACGAGCAGTCCTGTCCCAGGGGTGTCACACCCGAGGCAGACACAGGTCCCAAGCCACCGGTGCTGTAAATAAAATTGCCTCTGCTCTCAGCACTGCTTCCTCTCACCTGCGCTTTCCTATCCGCAGGGAGGGCATGGGCAGAGAAAACTGTTCCCCGAGGATAAAGAGCACAATGGCCAATTTTATTTTCCACTTTCCACATCAATGAGGGGAAGTTCTCCTCCGGGGACAGGCAGCTCCAGTCTGCCCCTCCCCAGCCAGCAGCACCAGGCAGCCCCGGGCGCGGGGATGCGAAGCTCCGGGAAGATCAGAGCCGGGGCAGGAGGGGAAGCGGGGCCGAGGCAGAGCCCGAGGCCATGGACAAGAGTTACACCAAGGTCACGCCTTGAAGTTGTGTCTACAAAAGCCAAAGGAGGCAGAGCAGCTCTGTCAAGATCCCCCAAAAGAAAAAGAAGAAAAAAAACCAAACACGGGGAAAAGAAAAGAAGATGGCACAAAAATCCAGGCAGAAGCTGTCACACAAGAGAATGCTTCTTTTTAAGCCAAAAATAAATAATATATAAATAGGGCTTCCTGCTGCTTGCAGACACTAGAGTTGATCAGAAGCTCAAATACCTCAAGGAAATGAGCTTTGTTCACTTGATTTCTTCCTCTGACTGCTCCTTTTATCCCTGTTTTCCCCTTTTACACCAGCTCTGAGTCTGCTGTGACACTGTGCCCTTATGAACACAAAGCTCCCCCTCCAGCACTGACTCAGCTCTTGCTCACATTTCTCCTAAGCCACTGTTCAGGAGACAAAAATCTTCAATTTGCCTCCAGTCCTGGGAACACAGAAGGTCAGGAAGGTGTGAGGTCCTTCAGGGACTCTGCTCCCTCCAGGGACCAAGCTCCTTCCCTAGAGGTGAACATCGATCCCACAGAGCTCCTTCCCTAGAGGTGAACATCGATCCCACAGAGCTCCTTCCCCACAGGTGAACATCGATCCCACAGAGCTCCTTCCCTACAGGCGAACATGGATCCCACAGAGCTCCTTCCCTAGAGGTGAACATCGATCCCACAGAGCTCCTTCCCCACCCGTGAACATCAATCCCACAGAGCTCCTTCCCCACAGGTGAACATGGATCCCACAGAGCTCCTTCCCCACAGGTGAACATGGATCCCACAGAGCTCCTTCCCCACAGGTGAACATGGATCCCACAGAGCTCCTTCCCCACAGGTGAACATGGATCCCACAGAGCTCCTTCCCCACAGGTGAACATGGATCCCACAGAGCTCCTTCCCCACAGGTGAACATGGATCCCACAGAGCTCCTTCCCCACAGGTGAACATGGATCCCACAGAGCTCCTTCCCCACAGGTGAACATGGATCCCACAGAGCTCCTTCCCCACAGGTGAACATGGATCCCACAGAGCTCCTTCCCCACAGGTGAACATGGATCCCACAGAGCTCCTTCCCCACAGGTGAACATGGATCCCACAGAGCTCCTTCCCCACAGGTGAACATGGATCCCACAGAGCTCCTTCCCCACAGGTGAACATGGATCCCACAGAGCTCCTTCCCCACAGGTGAACATGGATCCCACAGAGCTCCTTCCCCACAGGTGAACATGGATCCCACAGAGCTCCTTCCCCACAGGTGAACATGGATCCCACAGAGCTCCTTCCCCACAGGTGAACATGGATCCCACAGAGCTCCTTCCCCACAGGTGAACATGGATCCCACAGAGCTCCTTCCCCACAGGTGAACATGGATCCCACAGAGCTCCTTCCCCACAGGTGAACATCAATCCCACAGAGCTCCTTCCCTACAGGCGAACATGGATCCCACAGAGCTCCTTCCCTACAGGCGAACATGGATCCCACAGAGCTCCTTCCCTATAGGTGAACATCAATCCCACGGAGCTCCTCCAGGGCTGGAGCCCCTCTGGAGCCAGGCTGGGAGAGCTGGGGGTGCTCAGCCAGAGAGGAGAGGGCTCCAGGGAGAGCTCCGAGCCCCTGGCAGGGCCTGAAGGGCTCCAGGAGAGCTGGAGAGGGACTGGGGCCAAGGGCAAGACTGGGACCTGGCTCTGTTTTCCTGAAAGAGTCACTCTGGGCTTCACAGCCTCCCCTTGGTCTCTTTCTCCCCCCAGCTGCCGTTTTTCAGGAGGATGGGGCTCAGAGCTCGTGACACACCAGGAGCTGCCTCGTGCTAAATGCCAGGAAATTCTGCAGCAGAAGCAGGCAATCACTCTGGGCAGCTTAATCTTTGACTGCTTAAATTAAGATCTTTTACAAGGGCTTTATTTTCAAGGAAAGAGTGATCAGCTTGTCCTGAAAATGAGATTCTTTTAAAGTGTTTCATCTGCATTACCCACGTTTGACAAGTCTGACGTGATGGAAGCCCTGGTGGAGAATGTGCTCGGAGAGCTCAGTGTAAATTCCGGGCAGGGATGGGATCTGTGCTCTCAGGGAATGGATCTGCAGCTCCCTCCGAGTCAGTTCCTGCCGAGGCCCCACCTCTGCTGCCTCCCACGAGCAAATAAATCCTGAATTTGTTGCTCCGTTCCCATCCCTGCGTTTCTCTTTGCAATTAAGCCCTGCTTTATTTTACGGCTGTGTCTGTGCCTTGCTGTAAAATGCATCATCCCAGAGCAGCAGGGAGGGTTTCACTGAGTCCCTGGGAGCCACCAGGGAGCTGTCACACCAGTCAGAGCAGGAGGGCTCCTTAACCACGAAAGTGGCTGCTCCCCACTTGACCCAGAGCTGACAGCTCCGTGTTCAGCAAGGAAACAACAAAAATAATATCACCCTTGGCAAATACAACCATGGGCACCCCCAAACAGCCCAGGGGGAGACACCAGCCAGGTGGGAAAGGCAAGGAAGGAGCATTTTGCATATTCCCATTTGTTCTGCCCTTCTCCTCTGCTTAGTAAGGGAGGGGAAGCGCTCGGTGTGTGGAATGGGGAAGAGAAATCCAGTGGCATCCAGGCCTTTCTCAGTGGGCCCTGCTGTGCTGGATGGAGCTCCCATGCCCCAGGAATGGCACCAAAGGAATGAACAGCAGGGCTTCCACCATCTCTCACTTCCTGGCAGTTGGCTCCCTGAAAATAATGAGAATCTGAACTTTTAGCTTGATTTGTTCTGGGCTTCTTCGTATTTAATTCCAGCACAGAGAGCAACCTGGTCTAGAGGAAGTTCCCTGCCCATGGCAGGGTTGGAGTGAGATGGGATTTAAGGTCCCTTCAACCCAGATCATTCCATGATTCTCTGACCTTCTTGGGCTAAGCTTAAGCACAGGGGCCCTGATTCTTCGAGAGGAGAGCTGGGACAGCTCCTAAACAATCCCAACCAGGCCCCTCACTGCACCCCGGATCCATGAATTATCTGTGTCCTCTTCCTTTCTTCTCCTTTCTTGCTCTTTTCCTCCTGAATGAAATAAAAGCTGCGACGCCAAGCTCAGGCTGTTGGGAAGGGAGGCTCCATCCCTTCAGCCTAATGGAGCATGATCAGCTCTCCCCAGTGAGGCACTCCATGGAAAGAACATCCATGCTGCTTGGAGCACCAGCCCCGAGCGCTGACAGCTCCTGGCACACAAACGTCCCTGAGCATTTCCCTCTTCCCTCTGCATTTCCCTCTTCCCTGTGCATTTCCTTCCTCTCTGTGCATTTCCCTCCTCCCTGTGCATTTCCCTTGTCCCTGTGCATTTCCCACTTCCCTGTGCATTTCCCTCTTCCCTGAGCATTTCCCTTGTCCCTGTGCATTTCCCTCCTGCCTGTGCATTTCCCTCCTGCCTGTGCATTTCCCTTGTCCCTGTGCATTTCCCACTTCCCTGTGCATTTCCTTCCTCCCTGTGCATTTCCCTCTTCCCTGTGCATTTCCTTCCTCCCTGTGCATTTCCCACTTCCCTGTGCATTTCCTTCTTCCCTGTGCATTTCCCTCTTCCCTGTGCATTTCCTTCTTCCCTGTGCATTTCCTTCTTCTCTGTGCATTTCCTTCCTGCCTGTGCATTTCCTTTCTCCCTGTGCATTTCCCTCTTCCCTGTGCATTTCCTTCCTCCCTGAGCATTTCTCTCTTCCCTGTGCATTTCCTTCCTCTCTGTGCATTTCCTTCCTGCCTGTGCATTTCCTTTCTCCCTGTGCATTTCCCTCTTCCCTGCCCTGCACTGGAGCTACCAGCCCGGGAACAGCTGGGGTGCAGGGCAGGAAGGAATGGAGCAGGGCAGGAAGGAATAGAGCAGGGCAGCAGGAGCTGGGAGAGGCAGGCAGGACTGGGGGACGAGGGCAGAGTGACCAAGGCAGCACCAGGTGGCTGGGCCGTGTCCTTCGCTCGTGTTCAAGGCAAAAACCAGCAGTGGAGCAGTCACCCTGCAGGGCTGGAGAGGATTTTAAATGCAGCAATCAGAGATACCCACGAGCTCTGCTGTTGCGTGTAACTGTGGGAATCTGGCCCCTGTTTCTCGCTCTGGGCTGTGCAGCACCTGTGGCTGGCAGCTCTCTGCAGCTCCTTGGGGATCTGGGGATGCAGCAGTGGATGTCCCATCCAGTCCCCGCCCGCAGTGCTGCCCGAGAGGCTGGAACACAGCTCCGTGCTAAAACATCCCCCTCCGACATGGGCTGCCACTCAGAACGAGCCTTAAATACCTTATTTGCAAATACAAAGAACAGGAAGGAAAAAAAAAAACCAACCCAGCTGGAGGGGAAGCAGCTACGGGATAAAGATGTGTGTCCATTCTGAGAGCTCCTGCGGGGAAACAATTGTTTTAATGAAATAAATCAGAGAAGCGCAGAATGGCTTGGGTTGAAGGAGCTCTTCGCAGAGCCACGGAGCCTCCTCACAAACCCAGCGGGTTTTGTCTCCCGTGTGCAAGTCCCTTCCTGCAGGAGACATTTCAGACGTGCAGCACCTCTCCCCTGTCCTGCCCCGGGCAGGGCTGACAGCAGCGGGAAATGGGATCCAGCTCTGCGTGCTGGAGAGCCAGGGAGGGATGGAGGAGGGATGGAGGAGGGAATCGTGGCTGGTGGCCCAGGGAGGAGCTGGTGGAAGACAGCAGTTTTCACACGAACCCGCAGGGGGTTTATTTGCCTCCGCTGAAATCCAGTGTGTAATTAACTGATCTCTGATAACATTTGCCTTGTCAGGATAGAATTCAGATTTTATCTTGTGTGACAGCAGCATTTATGGTGTTAATGCTGGGAGAGAAAGGGAGGTGCTGTAATTGTGGAAACCCTATTTAATTTGAGGATTCTGTTATCTTGTCACCGGGGCTGAGATTTCACTAATAGATTCTGACTCTGGCAAAATTATATGCTCAAATGGATGGGATTTTAACAGACAAGATCCCACTGATATTTCTGTGGAGATACACTGAATGTTGGGAGATGTGGCTTCGCTCCGGGAAATGGTGGGAGCGAAAGGGTGGGAGCAGAGCTGGATCACCCCAGGGTGGGAGCAGAGCTGGATCACCCCAGGGTGGGAGCAGAGGCTCCTCGAGGCAGGCAGGACTCAGAGCTCCTCCTGTGAAGTCTCCGAGGCACCAGCTCTGACTTGGGCATCCCAGCCGAAGTCCCCACCCTGGTGTGACCAGAGCAGGAAGGACCTCGTGAGCTCCAGGCTGGCTCTATAAACAAAGTTATTTCCCGGGAAGGACAAATACCCACAGAATTTTCAATACCTGTCCCAGCTAATGGACGATCAGTTATTTCTATTTAGACTCCAGGAACCCGTGGCATCTCCATCAGGATTATTGATGACCTCGCTAAGGACTGTTCCTGGGAGATTCCCTCCGTCCAGCCCGGGCCGATTCCAGCACAAATCCTGCAGGATCCCATGGTTTGTGAACCTGCAGGGCTGTGGAAGACCCTGCTTGTACTTGAAAAACATTTGCCTGGAAAGCAGGGTGGTGCTAAAGTTGCCCGTGGCCGCTGTCAGGCAGGAGCAGGGAGCAGATGTCTGCTCCACACCTCGGCCGTGCCCAGCCCCGGCAGCATCCAGCAGCCTCCAGCAGCCACGCTGCATTTCCCCAGCGGTTTTATCTCCCTCCCTGCCTCCTCCCCACTTCCTCTGTGTAAGATAAGAGAAACACCAAAAAAAAATTTAAAAAAAAAAAAAAATCACAAATAGCCTTGTTAGGAGATACTGGAGGGGGTTTATCACTTCTGCTCATTTATTTATTTATTTATTTGTACCTGATTAATTCTTATCGGCGGTGCCAGCTGTCAGCGAGACAAATGTGACACCCCAGTAACACCCGATCCCCGGGGAGCCTGCGGGCGAGCGAGGCTGCTGTGCTGAGGAACCCGCGGGGCTTGGCTCGGGGCCCTGGAGATCTCCCTTGGCCAGGAGCAACCCGANTCCCAGGGCGTCACACTCCACAGTGGCACTGCCAGCACCACCATCCTGCCCCTTCCCTCTGCTCCTGGCCTCCAAAACTCCCTCCTCACCCTTTTCTCTTCCCTTTCACATCCCACTCACTCTCACTGGGCCAGCAATGCAAGTTTTGGGGAGCAAGAGCTAGCTGAGAGTTTGAGCTGAAAAACAATGGCTTTTTAAAATATATATATATTTCAAAACAAACTATTTTGGATTTCTGTTGCAAATGACAATCTAAAACGAAATTAATGTTTTTCTTGGATCCAAGCAGTATTTTTTCCTTGATATTGCAGTTTGGCCAGCAAACTAGAGCAAAAAAAAATTTAAAAAAAAAAAAAAATCACAAATAGCCTTGTTAGGAGATACTGGAGGGGGTTTATCACTTCTGCTCATTTATTTATTTATTTATTTGTACCTGATTAATTCTTATCGGCGGTGCCAGCTGTCAGCGAGACAAATGTGACACCCCAGTAACACCCGATCCCCGGGGAGCCTGCGGGCGAGCGAGGCTGCTGTGCTGAGGAACCCGCGGGGCTTGGCTCGGGGCCCTGGAGATCTCCCTTGGCCAGGAGCAACCCGAGCAGGGCCAGCGGGGGAGCGGCTCTGCCTCCCTTCCCTCTCTCCTTGCCCCTTCCCTCTCTGCCTCCCTTCCCTCTCTCCCTCCCTCCCTCTCTCCCTCCCTTCCCTCTCTCCCTCCCCTCCCTCTCTCCCCACCTCCCCAGGTTTCCCCCGGGATATGAGAGCAGCGTGTGCTGCCTGCATATCCTGTGGGGGATTTGTGCCTCCTGGAGAGAGTTTTAGAGAGCCTCGGGCACCGCAGTGATTTCTTTTTTTGCTCTGAGGAAATCGGGTTCAGGGTGGGACCCGAGTCGGGTTCGGGGCTGGTGAGGGAGGGAGCAGTGATGGCACAGAGAGCTCGGGCAAGAGGAGCTTCCATTTCCCTTGGAAACACATGGAGGGTGTCACAACATCCTGCTCCAAACACATAAAACATCCACTGAAAGCCAAGAAGCTTTTGTTTTCCTGATGAAATATTGAAATTTGCACAGGAAGCAGGCAGAACTCATGGGGAAAAAAAATATTAAAATCATTCTGCCAAAAGCTTAACCAATTCCATCCTTGGCAGGGAAACCTCCTGACCACACTCCCCTCTCCCAGTCAGAATCCTAAAATGGTTTGGGGTTGGAAAGGACCTTAAAGCCCATCTTGTTCCACCCCAGGGACCCCTCCCACTGTCCCAGGCTGCTCCCAGCCCCAAGGTCCAGCCTGGCCTTGGGCACTGCCAGGGATCCAGGGGCAGCCACAGCTGCTCTGGGCACAACTTCTCAGTATAAGTTCTAAATTTCCCCTGATCCATGTCCCCAAGTGCCACAAGCCTTGTAAAGCCATGCAGGGATGGTGACTCCACCACCACCCTCGGCAGCTGTGCCAGGGCTGGACGAGTCCTTTCCATGAAGAAATGTCTCCAATCCACTCTGAGCCTCTCCTGCTGCACACTGGGGACATTTCCTCTTATCCCATCACTTCTTACTAGGGAATAAAATCCTTTCCTTGGGGAGGAAATCCTGTTTGTTAAGAGAGTTCCTTCTAATTCCATTGAGACAAAAATTAAACTCCCAGGAAGATCTGTTTTGCTCCATCTTGCTTGCTTTTTACCACTCCTGTCTCTAATGGAGTTACTGAGACACTTTTGAAAGCAGAGAGTCTTATCTGAACCGCTGCTCTCTTTTTGGAAATGATTTAGTGCAGTTCTCTTATCTGGGCAGAATTAAAGGCCTTACAAGGTGTTTGTACCCTGCTGTCCCTCCTGTTCACCTCCTCCAAAATATGCTGAGGACTTTAAATAAGTATAATTAAAAAAAAAATAAAATAAAAGAGCTGATGGTGAAATATAGTTCTTTTGTGAAGGTGGGTCAGAAAGCAAACGAACCTGCCACGGGTGCCTGGCAGAGAAACAAGGAAGGAAACAAAAGCTGCTCCTGGGGCAGATCTGCTGGGGAGTGTGTGGAAGCCTGCACTGCAGACGAGCTCCGTTGGCTTCGTGCTGGGCTCTGCCCACCCAGGGGGGACATGGCTGGGCTCTGTGCTCTGCCTGGCAGGGCTGCTGTGCTCTGCCTGGCAGGGCTGCTGTGCTCCCTTCTGCTGTTTGGGGTGCCCCTGCCTGGGATCTTCCCGTGGAGAGTTTCTGCTGTTCGGGGTGCCCCTGCCATGGAGAGTTTCTGCTGTTCGGGGTGCCCCTG
>VZTN01025214.1:26621-41703 GCA_013400515.1 Erpornis zantholeuca
CTCTCTCCCTCCCTTCCCTCTCTCCCTCCCCTCCCTCTCTCCCCACCTCCCCAGGTTTCCCCCGGGATATGAGAGCAGCGTGTGCTGCCTGCATATCCTGTGGGGGATTTGTGCCTCCTGGAGAGAGTTTTAGAGAGCCTCGGGCACCGCAGTGATTTCTTTTTTTGCTCTGAGGAAATCGGGTTCAGGGTGGGACCCGAGTCGGGTTCGGGGCTGGTGAGGGAGGGAGCAGTGATGGCACAGAGAGCTCGGGCAAGAGGAGCTTCCATTTCCCTTGGAAACACATGGAGGGTGTCACAACATCCTGCTCCAAACACATAAAACATCCACTGAAAGCCAAGAAGCTTTTGTTTTCCTGATGAAATATTGAAATTTGCACAGGAAGCAGGCAGAACTCATGGGGAAAAAAAATATTAAAATCATTCTGCCAAAAGCTTAACCAATTCCATCCTTGGCAGGGAAACCTCCTGACCACACTCCCCTCTCCCAGTCAGAATCCTAAAATGGTTTGGGGTTGGAAAGGACCTTAAAGCCCATCTTGTTCCACCCCAGGGACCCCTCCCACTGTCCCAGGCTGCTCCCAGCCCCAAGGTCCAGCCTGGCCTTGGGCACTGCCAGGGATCCAGGGGCAGCCACAGCTGCTCTGGGCACAACTTCTCAGTATAAGTTCTAAATTTCCCCTGATCCATGTCCCCAAGTGCCACAAGCCTTGTAAAGCCATGCAGGGATGGTGACTCCACCACCACCCTCGGCAGCTGTGCCAGGGCTGGACGAGTCCTTTCCATGAAGAAATGTCTCCAATCCACTCTGAGCCTCTCCTGCTGCACACTGGGGACATTTCCTCTTATCCCATCACTTCTTACTAGGGAATAAAATCCTTTCCTTGGGGAGGAAATCCTGTTTGTTAAGAGAGTTCCTTCTAATTCCATTGAGACAAAAATTAAACTCCCAGGAAGATCTGTTTTGCTCCATCTTGCTTGCTTTTTACCACTCCTGTCTCTAATGGAGTTACTGAGACACTTTTGAAAGCAGAGAGTCTTATCTGAACCGCTGCTCTCTTTTTGGAAATGATTTAGTGCAGTTCTCTTATCTGGGCAGAATTAAAGGCCTTACAAGGTGTTTGTACCCTGCTGTCCCTCCTGTTCACCTCCTCCAAAATATGCTGAGGACTTTAAATAAGTATAATTAAAAAAAAAATAAAATAAAAGAGCTGATGGTGAAATATAGTTCTTTTGTGAAGGTGGGTCAGAAAGCAAACGAACCTGCCACGGGTGCCTGGCAGAGAAACAAGGAAGGAAACAAAAGCTGCTCCTGGGGCAGATCTGCTGGGGAGTGTGTGGAAGCCTGCACTGCAGACGAGCTCCGTTGGCTTCGTGCTGGGCTCTGCCCACCCAGGGGGGACATGGCTGGGCTCTGTGCTCTGCCTGGCAGGGCTGCTGTGCTCCCTTCTGCTGTTTGGGGTGCCCCTGCCTGGGATCTTCCCGTGGAGAGTTTCTGCTGTTCGGGGTGCCCCTGCCATGGAGAGTTTCTGCTGTTCGGGGTGCCCCTGCCATGGAGAGTTTCTGCTGTTTGGGGTGCCCCTGCCATGGAGAGTTTCTGCTGTTTGGGGTGCCCCTGCCATGGAGAGTTTCTGCTCTTTGGGGTGCCCCTGTCTGGGACCTTCCCATGGAGAGTTTCTGCTGCGTGTCTCTGTTGGCTCAGGGATAAACCTGACAGCCAGGCTGAGTTTAGGATCTGAACCTCACCTCATCGGTGTCTGTGTGCCTCATCTGACAGATCAGCTCAGTTATTGCAGGGGCTGGGGCTGGGAACCACAGCTGAGGGGGACACGGGGGCAGTGCCAGAGCCTCTCCCGATGCCAGCGCTGCCAGTGCTGCGGGATCCCGCTGGATCTGTGGGGCTAAAGGACCCCGTGCTCCTCAGCAGCAGGGCCAGCTCAGACACAGCACTTCTCCTCTCTCCTTCTCTTCCATTTCCACCCAGACAAAGCCTGTGTTCCTGCCAGGCCTGACACACTCCCGGCTCCAGGGAGAGCCTGGGCCCGGTGCGAGCTGTGGAGCAGATGCCCGAGGAGCTCAGGGGTCACTGCTCACTGCCTTGAGCACTCGGGAGCCAGGCTCAGCTCACAGCAGAACAGATTTTGTGTGAACCGAGGCTTTGTTTCCCACGCCAGGAATGCCCTCAGCCTGCCCCCCTGTCCTCTTGGAACAGAAGGAGAGGGTTTGTCCTTCCAGGTGGAAAAAGCTGCCAAAGGTTAATCCCACGCACTTGCCAAACATTCGCTGGATGAGCTTTAGGGAGGGGGGCTCAGTGTGCCCACGGCCCAGCAGGTACCCCCTGCTTCACCCTAAATCCTCGTCCTCCCCTTCTGCTCTCTGTTTCCTCACAGCTCCCTGCTGGCAGCAGCATTTCCACAGAATGCAGAGCAGAGCTGTGAGTGCTGGCGAGGTCACCTCCGTTTGTTTGATAAATACTGAGGGGACTAGGGCAGAGGGTGGTGCCTCAAATGGGTACCTAAAAACAGAGACTAAACAGGAATAAAGGAATTAAAGAGGGATTGATTGGAAAGGCCTTCAGAGGTACACTCTGGGCTCCAGAGGCTCCTGCCTCAGTGCATCCCAAGGTGGACGACAGGTCACGAGTTCTTCACCCTTTTATAGGTTTGGTTCATTTGCATATCAGCATCAATTCGCCAATTAAAATTTTAGCTAATGATGGAATTTGCCCAAGCTTGCCCCCCTGTCGCCAAGATTGTGGTTTGCAGTTGTTGGGCCTAGGAGGGTCTGGGTGTCCTTGGAGAGCTGGAGAGGCTTTGTTGTGTGTGTGTGAGCATGAGAGAACAGCACTGAACGAGCTCCAGGGAACTGCAGAGTGACACTGGGCAGGGCAGGGCTGGCAACAGAGAAAAGTTAAAACCTTTTAAAAGGCATCAAGGGTGAGGGCAGCATCACCTGGGGCTGAGCCAGGCCCGGGCCCTGCTCGGGGCAGTCATGGACACGTGAGGGCCGTGGGTGGGTGCCCCACTGGTGTCAGTGGCAGCACTGGGGTGGCAGTGCTGGGGCAATTAATGAAATCCTGCAGCCCTGGCACCGGGAAGAGGGGAGGGGGAAGGGCTGAGGTGAGATTTGGAAAGAAATGAGGATTTAATGAGGTGCAAGGAGGCCATGGGAGGTTTCTGCTCTAATGAGGAGAATGTGGGGTGCGAGAAGGGGCCAGGCCCCAAGAGAGCCAGGGGGGATTTGAAGCAGAGCTGAAATGCTGGGGGGGCTCTGGGGCCATGCACAGCAGCAGAACTTCAGAGGAGTGAAAGAAAAGAGGAAAAAAGGCCACACTGAGAGCAGGCAGAACCCATTGCATTAATGTGATCAAATGTGCTTCTGCTCGGGATGGCTGAGCAAGGCTCCCGTGCCGCTGGTGAATTATTGGGTTTTTAGAGAACACATCTTCCCAGGCACACAGAACCAGGGAGAAAAGTTTGAAGCTTTTTCCTTGAACAATCCCAGCAATCTGAGTGATGATGAAAAGACAGAGGGCACAAGTCCAGGTGGTAAATCAGTCGGGAGAGAGCAGCACAGTGCTGCAGCTCTGCCCTCCCTTTCCCTCGTTAGCACTTTTACAGCCCAGGCTGGGGGCAGGTGAATTGGCATTTCAACTTTCCTTCCCCCTCCTTGGTGGCACTTTCTACCTTCTGCTTCTTCGAATCAGGAGATGCAGAATTGCCAAAGGAAAATAAAATAAAATGTCATCTTTTTTATTTAATATTTAACTGCTGCTTAGACTCCTCCAAGAAAAGACCCTGATATTACTGTTTGGATTGAATTATGATGGCTCCGCCTGGAAGTTATATATTGCTGGTGCTCCATTATTCATTAATCGTAGCTTTTCCTGTCAAGATCAACATGTACTTCTCAGCTGGTGCCTCGCCTGTGCAGTGCCTCAGACAGGGAGGGAATGTAAAAAAGATGCCTCTTAATTGTTTGGGGATTTCAGACATGGCTTTTAAAATGTCAGTGTCGGTTCCTGAACGATGGCATCCTCTTCCCAGCAAGCTCGGGATTGCCAACAGATGTGAGCAGCCCCGGCTGCACCAGCTCCTTGTGGGCTGGGGAGGGAACAAACAGCATCAGGGTGATGCCTGAAATGGCTCCCCAGAAACAGAGCCCAGGCAGGAATAAAGGAATCAAGGAGGGATTGGTTGGAAAGGCCTTCAGAGGTACACTCTGGGCTCCAGAGGCTCCTGCCTCAGTGCATCCCAACATGGACAAGGACAGCTCCCGAGTTCTTCCCACTTGGATCTCAGCATCAATTCCCCAAGCAGAAGCCAGGCAAGGATGGCATTTGCCCAAGCTTGCCCCCCTGTCCCCAGGATTGTGGTTTGCAGTTGTTGGGCCTAGGAGGGTCTGGGTGTCCTTGGAGAGCTGGAGAGGCTTTGTTGTGTGTGTGTGAGCATGAGAGAACAGCACTGAACGAGCTCCAGGGAACTGCAGAGTGACACTGGGCAGGGCAGGGCTGGGAACACAGAAAAGTTAAACCCTAAGGCATCAATGATCCCTCCCTGAGGAAACATATAAAGGTCTGTGCCTTGGGCTGTGTGTTTATGGTTCAGCTTCTGCCTGCTATCCCTGCCCAGGCTGCTCTGCACCTCTTTGCAGGTCAGGGTGGCTCTGGTGCCTCCTCCCTTCTTCTGGACAGCCCTATAGTTTCCCTCACCCTGTTTTCTACCATCCTCCAACCAGTTCACCAGTGGAAGGCAAACCTTTATATAAGAGCTCTTTTCCACCTCTGTTGTTGTGAAGAGTGAAGAAAAAAAAAAAAAAAGTAAAGCAGAGTATTTCTACAGCTAAATGACTCATGTTTGGATAACTGGGGGATCTTTCCTGGTTGGTGTTTTATGAAATGGGGAACTCACATCTGTGGAGGAGCCCTTGGCACTCCTGTGGAGGAGTGAAGCCTGAAGCAACTTTCCTCAGGGTCATGGTGACCACTCCCCAAAGGGAAGCCTGATGTCCCCAAATGTCCCTGGGAGACCAGGGCTGTTTCCACAGCCTCTGAAGGCGTTTGTTGTTGGGCAGCCAGGAATCCAGGATGCAGGGACAGCCCTGCTCCCCTCACTTGTCCTTCAGTTTAATGGGATACAGGCATAAATCACAGACCTGATACTGCACATGAGCTCTGGCTATATTTTTTTTATAAAGAACATTTGCTCTGATTTATAGAGCCCTGGGTTTTGAATTAGTCTGGCTTGAAAACTGAATCAAATCCTTCCATCAAGTCTGTTTTTGTGCATTATGAATGGCTTAGCTGTTTAGCAATGGAATGCCAATCAGCCATCGCCTCTCTCCATGGGCAATGCCGAGAGGATCATTTCGGAACATAGACTCTGTGATTACCTGAAATGAACTGTAAAATTGTATTTTGTTTAAAGCTTTCCCTTCTGCTGGGAGGTTCCTGAGCAGATTGTGGAGTCACCTCGGTGGTGGCGTGAGGGAGTTAAGGCAGGAGGGGGCACAAAGGGGAGAGCATTCCTTGAGTTTCTGCCAGAGTTTCCTCATGCATGGAACCAGGGGGATCACTTCCTGAGCCAAAGGGATGTCCTGGGAGCTCAGCCCAGCCCAGACCTCTGGCCTGCACACACACACTGAGGGATAATGGCTTTTTTCTCCTCTTGGAGCAGCTTGTTCTCCCTGCCTGGGGAAGGAGATCAGGACAGGAGCAGCACTGCTGGCACAGAGGAGCTGGAGCCATGGGTCCAGCCCTGAGCCTGGATCCCCTTGATGCCTTAGGGTTGAACTTTCCTATGTTCCCAGCCCTGCCCTGCCCAGTGTCACTCTGCAGTTCCCTGGAGCTCGTTCAGTGCTGTTCTCTCATGCTCACACACACACAACAAAGCCTCTCCAGCTCTCCAAGGACACCCAGACCCTCCTAGGCCCAACAACTGCAAACCACAATCTTGGCGACAGGGGGGCAAGCTTGGGCAAATTCCATCCTTGCCTGGCTTCTGCTTGGGGAATTGATGCTGAGATCCAAGTGGGAAGAACTCGGGAGCTGTCCTTGTCCATGTTGGGATGCACTGAGGCAGGAGCCTCTGGAGCCCAGAGTGTACCTCTGAAGGCCTTTCCAATCAATCCCTCCTTGATTCCTTTATTCCTGCCTGGGCTCTGTTTCTAGGGAGCCATTTCAGGCATCACCCTCATGAACCTCAGCTGCCCCTGGAGTTGCTCTGAGGCTCTGCAGGCACCAAAAGGTGCAGCACAGCCCCGACCTTTGCACCGAGGCTGTGCTGGGAACACAGCCCCACACGGGGCTGGGGCAGCTCTGGGCACAGCTGGAGATCCCCAGGGACAGTTAGAGGACAAGGAAAACCACGGAATGCTCTGTTCCCACTCCTCCCAGCACCTCACAGCCTGGCCTGACACAGACCAGCCTCCCATGGACCCAGAGCTGACCAGGACCCTCAGCCAGCCCTTTGTGCCCCTGAGCTCCCTGAGCTCCCAGAGCTGCTGCAGCCCCATCAGAGCATCAGAGATGAGAAATACTTGAAAATCCTCGGAGCCAGCCAGGCCCACCCTGCCCAGGGTATCCCACCCTCCTCCCAGGCTGGATTTGTCAGAATTCAGCTTTAATGAACCTTCCTCCAAGCAAGGGCCTCGACACCAAGGTGACAGAGCTCCCCACCTTCCACTCATATTTTTACTTTGTCACATACACGGGAGCATAAAAAATAAGCTGTTTTTCAATCAAACAACCCAAGGTTGTCCAAATCTTTCATATTCAACCTGAGTGAATTATTCAGTGAATTACTTTGCTGTATTTAATGAGTTCCAGTTTGATTTGACAACGTGGAAGTTTACAAACACTCTCTGTCTGCTCCCATCCATCTCAATGTGAGAGATTCGCTGAGATATTCCTTTAAAGTCACGTTTAACGGCTTTGGGTTAGGTCTCATTAATACAGAAATGATTTTACTAAAGAGCTCGCACGCTAAACCCACTCTGCAGAATACATCAGCAAAAACACTTTAAATGGGCTGAAATAAATAACTTTCTGGAAGCTTTCATATGCAGCTCCAGAACATCTAAGCTGAGATATACTCGAATGGTTCCATCAAATCCTGGTTTTGTACAGAAAACTGATGCAATTCCACGTGAGATGGTGTCAGGACAGGCTCAGGGGCACAGTTCCAGGCTGGCAGTGGGGAGGAAAGGAGCCCTTGTCTCATCTCATGTAAATTTGGGTGTTTTGAGTGCTGCCTCGATGCCCTTTTCCAGCCTCCCTGGGTGGGTTTTGCCCCGTGCAGGAGTCTCCCCTGCACACCCCTACACACAAACCCTCGGGAACTCAGAAAAATCGGGAGGAAAAGAATAATATTAACGTGAGTATCAGACTCCAAATTGGCTGTTTGCTGCAGCTTCGGGTCTCGTGGGGGGCTCTGAGCTCTGGTTGAGGCTTTTCCTGCCATTAAATCTGGTTTTCCTCCCCCATCCTGTGCCTCTGCTCCAACACCCGACGGAGCTTCACTCAGGTCACCCCTGGGGCCTTCCTGCTCTGCTCAGCTCCTGCTGACAGAAGGTGGCAGAAGCACCGCGAACCTCAATCCCTCCGTCAGATTTGCTGGCAAATGATTAAAACGTTCCAAAATGACGGAGGTGGGAGAAAGCAGCGATGCACACCCCGGACTCCCGGCGTGGAGCTCCTGCGGAGCTCAGTTCCTTCGGGAATTGGACAGAACCCCTGCGGGAAGTTTCCAAGCGACAAAGAGCGTGCAGGGTCTCTCCAGGAGGATGTGCCAGTGCTCGGGGAGAGGCACGGCAGAGTCCCTGCCTCAGTTTCCCCGCTGGAACGCGAGCCTGGGGGTTCCAAACCCTTTTCGTTTTCACTCCCTTGGCGGCTGACACAGGAAAGAGCTACCCAAGAGCAAAGCCCTCGCCATGAAGGGGCGAATTCTGGGAACAATACGAGTTTGGTTGTGCCTCTGCCGGGACATCGCCTTCCCGAGGGCGTCCCTGGGGGTGCGGGGGCTGGGATCGCTCCCCGTGGGGAGAGGCGTGAGCTGTGCGGGATCGCTGCGCTCTGGGAGCGCTCACAGCCTGTTCTGGCAGTGGGCAGCGGCGGAGCAGCTCCGCAGGCTTTTATCACAGCAGGGCAGGATCGACAGCCAATGAACTTCCCCTTCCCGCAGCACTTGCAGGGCGATGAGTGTAAAAATCCTCCGCCCGTGCAGCTCCGCGATGGTTTCCATCCGTGCCGAGCTCCTGCCGGGGCTCTGTCTCACCAGAGAGGGGTTTGGGGTGAGGGGCTGTGCCCGGGGACAGCACCTANCCCCACATCCCACACCCAACACCCCACACCCCACCGCAGCCCACACCCCACACCCCACATCCCACTGCAGCCCCACACCTGCCCACACTGCTGACTGTCGGGGGGGGCTCCTATCCTGGGCCAAAACCCATGGGAGATGAGGAAGGGGCCCCCAAGGCACCCTAATTCCCAGGGAGTGCCAGGCTTGGCACTCAGCGCGGTGAGGAAGAGGATAAAAGCAGGGAATAAGATCAATCCGGACAAGCACAACGTGTTTGGTACTTCACCTCCACTGCACCTCTGCTCCCCGCTCAGAACTCCAGCCAAGGCCCTTCAATCCTCGGGCAGATTTCCTGGTATCCAACGCTCGGGTCAGGATCCTTTAGCGCCCGGGCACTGCCCTGTATTCATTACGGGATCGATGCCATTGATCACTCTCGGTGCCTCCATCGATCCTGGCACACGGAGCTGGGCTGGGATCATCTCCCCGCGGCAGCCTCGGCACTGACAGGCAGCGAGCACTGCCTCTTCCCGGAACCGCAGGCTCGGGGTGGAACAGCGGCTCTGGCAGCGAAGGGCCAGGATTTTGGTGACTGCAGGGTTTGGGAAGGGGTCTGGAAGAGGAGAGAGACAAGATTGGGGGAGCTGTGCCAAGTGGGAGCCTGCTGGAGATGCCTGGCACAGCACTCGGGTCCCAAATGTTCCCTGCGTTTGCATCGTGGGTTCAGTTTGGGGTCCCTCGGAACAAGAAGGACCCTGAGGGGCTGGAGCGAGTCCAGGGCAGGAAGAGGAGCTGGGAAGGGCT
This sequence comes from Erpornis zantholeuca, assembly GCA_013400515.1. Lineage (NCBI taxonomy): Eukaryota > Metazoa > Chordata > Aves > Passeriformes > Timaliidae > Erpornis > Erpornis zantholeuca. The sequence goes on from VZTN01025214.1 coordinate 35,725, forward strand.
GGAGAATTCCTGAGGGAGCTGGGAAAGGGCTCAGGCTGGAGAAAAGGAGGCTCAGGGGGGACCTTGTGGCTCTGCACAAGTCCCTGACAGGAAGGGGCAGCCGGGGGGGGTCAGGCTCTGCTGGCAGGGAACAGGGACAGGAGGAGAGGGAATGGCCTCAGGCTGGGCCAGGGGAGAGGCAGAGTGGATTTTAAGGAGAATTTCTTCATGGGAAGGGCTGTCCAGCGCTGGCACAGCTGCCCAGGGAGGTTTGGAATCCCCATCCCTGCGGATGTGACCTTGGCAGTGCTGGCTGATGGTTGGACTCGATGGTCTCAGAGAGCCTTTCCAGCCCAAAGGATTTGTGGTTCAATCCTTCTCCCTAAAAAATCACTGAACCTGCTGTTCAGAAGCTCCTGGGTGACCGTCCCAGGACAGGGCAGGACTGAGATCCTTGCAGGGGAACTCAGCCCCCTGTGGTCAGCTCCTCATCACCTTTGGGGGGCTGCAGACACCTCAGGGCACGGCAGGGCTGGAGCACTGCGATGCAGATTCCAGCATCCAGCTTGATTCACATGGCAATTCCAGAGGCTCTGGAATCCAGCATTATTTGCACAGGAAAAGCCAATGCAGTGAGGTTCACAATAACTTTCTGTTGAGTGATCCTGCATTCAGGCCCCGGGAAAGGACATCAGCAGCTGGAGAGGCAAAAAAGAAAAGATATTTTTAATTTGACTCTTTTTTTCCCCTGCTGCGAAATGTTTCCCCTCCAAAGGCAGAGCCTGGGCGAGCAGGGAAGCACAGCAAGGTTATCAGGAGCCCTGGGCATGGCCAGGGCAGAGCTGTGGCCTCGCAGGGGCAAGGGCAGGGCTGCTGCACGAGCAGTGTCCTGTCCTTGTCACCCTCCTCGGGCAGCTCTGGGTGAACAAAACCTCTCTCTCCACACCCTCTAAACTCAGTCCCTGTCCTCTCCCCACAGAGGCCTCCAGCTCTCTCTCTGTGCAGCACTAGATGCCCTTGATGCCTTAGGGTTTAACTTTTCAGTGTTCCCAGCCCTGCCCTGCCCAGTGTCACTCTGCAGTTCCCTGGAGCTCGTTCAGTGCTGTTCTCTCATGCTCACACACACACAACAAAGCCTCTCCAGCTCTCCAAGGACACCCAGACCCTCCTAGGCCCAACAACTGCAAACCACAATCTTGGCGACAGGGGGGCAAGCTTGGGCAAATTCCATCCTTGCCTGGCTCCTGCTTGGGGAATTGATGCTGAGATCCAAGTGGGAAGAACTCGGGAGCTGTCCTTGTCCATGTTGGGATGCACTGAGGCAGGAGCCTCTGGAGCCCAGAGTGTACCTCTGAAGGCCTTTCCAATCAATCCCTCCTTGATTCCTTTATTCCTGCCTGGGCTCTAGGGAGCCATTTAAGGGATCAGTGGGATAAAGACTGAGGTGTGAGGACAGATGGAGATGGATTGGTGGGAAGCTGTCCAGCCATCCTTTGCATCCATCCACTCCTGCACCATCCATGCTGCTCCCGAGCCCCTCTGCACTTCCCACCGTGGGCAGGAGCTCTGTGCAGGCTGAGAGGAGACATGGATGGCTGAGTGGGTCTGTGTTTAATGCATCCATCTCTCTCCTCTCCCTGACTGACCCATCAGGCCATCTCCACATTTTCCCTCTGCCTGTCTGTGCTCAGAAACCCTGATCCATCCAGCTCCCAGTTACAGATTTTACAGCTCCTCTCATCAAAGAGCAAATGCGTTTGACCCTTCTCAGCCCCGTGAAATCACTCCTGGGTTTGTTATGGTTTTAATGGAGAGGAGCAGGGCCTGAGAAGGAGCAAACACCCAGGTGCTGTCCCCAATTCAGTCAGGTTAATCATCCCCAGGAGGGCCTGAGCAGCACTCCAGCAGCCAGGCAGGGTTCAGCGTGAGGGACCCAGCCCAAAAACCCCATAAAATCCCCATAGCTCCCCTGGCGTGGGCAGATCACATCCCTCGGGATGGCACCAGCTCATCCACTGCTGGGGAAAAGCAGGGAGGGCTGGAGATTTGGTTCTGACCCCCAGAGGTGGGGCTGATTCCTCCCCAGCCCCCTCCCCTCTCCCTCGGGCCGTGCTGGCTCATTCAGGGTGGCTCAGGACACTCAGCTCAATGCTCCCTGGGTCCCTGTTCCCACTCTGCACAGAAATGAGCTCACCCAGGGCTGCTGCCCCAAAAGGGTTGCAGCCAGACTCTATCACACCTTAAAAACCAAGAAAATTATAGGAGAAGGGGAAAAATATTGGCTTGGAGGCCACTTGAGTCCTCAGCACAAGACTGGGACTTTAGAAAATATCTGTTTGGTAAAGAACTTCTGCACAGAGGAGGCTGCATCCAGCCCCCCCCTTCCGGCTTCCTCTGGGACATTTTTGTCTTTGTTCATGTTTCAGCCTTGATATTTGCAAAATAAAAGACATTTCTGGTTTGAAATGATTCTGCGTTTCACAATGTCGAGCTGATTATCGTGAAATTAATTATTACAAACAGAAAGGTAACACGGTAGAAACGGATACAAAAACCTCCCCAAAAATTGCCAAGGGAATTATTTGCACAGATCAAAAGCAATTTACTCTGCCAAGCTTTTATGTTCCAAATGGTTTCTGAGAGCTCCTCTTCCCAGCCCAGCGTGGTTGGCAGGGGAGGTTTGCTGAACCCAAAAGGTTTTGGGAAAATTTTCCCTTCTCCTGCGTGTCAGGGTCAGTCCTCGGGGGTGGAGGGACACAGGGAGCGAAGCCCAGGGCAGCCCAGGCAGGGGCTGAGGCAGCCCCTGGTTCCCATGCCCACATCCAACACCAGGACTGCAAACCGAGGGTGAAGGGGCGAGGGTGGGCGAGGCACAGCAGGGAGGGTGCCTGGGGTGTGGAATATTTTGGGAAATGCCCTGGCAGGCACGGCAGGATAGGGAAAGGGCAGCTGCCTGTCTGCTCATCTCCTGTCCCAGGCAGTTTGTCCTTCATTTCCTCAGCTACAAATTCGCTTGGACACATGTTCTGAATTTAGAAACAAGCACATTCAGTGGGATTCATATTTTATGAGGCTCCTTTTAGGGTCATATTGTAAAAGAAATGACTAAACCTGATTTTTCCATTCTCTTCATTCTCTTAAAACTTCCTAACGAGTGTCAGGGAACATAAAAGGACCTGCTTAGGCTGTGCTGTGAACCAGGAGATTCAAGAGCCCGTGAACATCCCAGAATTTACTGGGAGACATGTACCAACGAGACATTTAGAATTAGAACATGGTTCTTCCCCCCACAGCAGCGCAGGAGAGCTTTGCCATCACCCCTGGATCAGGGCTGGGGAGGAATCTGGTTAAACACTGCATTCCTGCAGCTCCAGGAGGGTGTTCAGCCCTGCTGGGTGCTCCTGGACACGGGGTTCCCACCTTCTGTTTATTCTTCATTTAATCTTACAAGCAGCACACTCAGAATCACATCCAGAGCAGCTCTCAGAGCTCTGACAGCTCAGAGCTGCAGCTCTGATCCAGCAGACACAGAGATCTGTGCACGTCTCTGCTCTCCAGCTGTCCACTTAGCGCTGAGAAATGTCAGGGCTCCCCCCTGCAGGAGCAGCTCGTGGGTTTCCAAGGGGATAAAGCAGACAAAAAACTGCATGTGCTGTTTGTGGGATGTGCTGCAGGTGCAGAAAGCAGCCACCCCTCTGCCTGCCCCAAACCTCCTCCTCACAGCACAGCTCCCCTCTGGAAACACAGACAGGGTTTGTTTCTTGGGCCATGTCTGCATCAGCACCAATGTCGGCAGAGTTTTGCTGGGGGCTTTGGAGCAGCCCCAGCCCCGTCCCACGCTCTGGGATGCTCCCAGAGAACCTTCTCATCCAGGAGCTGCGCAGGAGCCAGTTCAAGCTCTGCAGGATGGCTCCAGAGTGTGGACAAAACTGAAGGGGACACATCCCAGTCCCAGCTGAGACACCCGTGGAGATGCCCAGGAAGGCTAAGTCCCCATCCCTCACCCCCAGCCAAAGCTCAGAGGTTTGGGAATTCAAGTGTGCAAAGTCCCTCTCCACCCTCTCCAATCTATAAATCACCCCTCAGACATTTGGGCTGGGGAAATAAATCGTCCCTGCCACAAGCAGCGAGAGATAAAGTTGTAAGTGTTCAAGCGTGTGTCTAATCCCTTTAATAGATCTCTTGCTATTAATTTCAGCACTCTGTGGCTCTGCCAGGCCCTGTCATCATTGCTGGGGATGGGATCTGCTGGTGGCCTCTCTGCCCCACCCCAACACTTCTCATATTTCAGACTGGGGGCACTCCTTGGGCTCAGCTCAAAGCAGCCAAACGCCACGGGAGCCACTGAGACACAAATGTGCCACCCAGCCCATGGGGACACAAAGGGCCCGAGGGGACAAGGATAGGGCACAGGGTCACCTGGCAGGGACAGCCTCCAGCACAGCTGCGGGTGGCACAACTCTGCTGATCACTGAATGCTGGGAGGGCATTGGCTCAGGATCTGTGTGGGACAGTCCTGGGCACGGCACCTCGAGACCTGGGGGGGCTGGAGCAGGTCCAGGGAACAGAGCTGGGAAGGGCTGGAGAATTCCTGAGGGAGCTGGGAAAGGGCTCAGGCTGGAGAAAAGGAGGCTCAGGGGGGACCTTGTGGCTCTGCCCAAGTCCCTGACAGGAGGGGGCAGCCGGGGGGGGTCAGGCTCTGCTGGCAGGGAACAGGGACAGGAGGAGAGGGAACAGCCTCAGGCTGGGCCAGGGGAGGGGCAGGGGGGATTTTAAGGAAAATTTCTTCATGGAAAGAGCTGTCCAGCGCTGGCACAGCTGCCCAGGGAGGTTTGGAGTGCCCATCCCTGGAGGTGCCCAAGGAATTCCTGGATGTGGCACTCAGGGCTGGGGACAAGGTGGGGATGGGGCACAGCTCGGACTCGCTGACCTTGGAGAGCTTTCCCAGCCTCCGTGATCCTGGGATCCTGTGACACTTTGGAAAAGACTAGCATTGACCTGAGAGTCTCCAGAACAAATCTGGGCAGTTTGTGCCCTCATAACCAACCTCCCTGGGCACGCTGAAGGTCAAGCAGAGTTTTCTGTCTGCTCTAATCACCGCTGGAGTTTTAAGAGACAACAGAGAGCAATCGAGGCACCTCCATGTCCTTCCCAGAAGTTAACGGGCCCTGACGCCTCATCCTGGCTCTGGGAGAGCTCCAGCAGGAGCTTCAGGGCTGAGTTTGCAGCTGCCACGTCCCCGATGTCCCCGTGGGTGCCCAGCTCAGCACCTTCCACCCGCACAGAGCGTGGGAGCTGCTCAGCGGCCACGGCCCCACAGCCAGGGAGGATTTACAGCCCCGAATTCTCCCAGCTCAGCTCAAACCTGTGCCCAGCAAAGGCAGCCCCAGGAGAGGGCAAAGGAGGGGATCCAGCGATGCTGGAGTCCAGGAAATCTGGGAAACCTTTCCTGGTGCTCAGGGGGGTCTGGGACCCCCCCCAGACAGCCCAGGGGGACACAGCCTTTGATCTGTGCCCCTGGAAAAAGCTCCCAAAGCTTTTGGATGAACTGCAAGCATGGAGAATGTGAGACAGATTGGAGTTAGTTTATCACAGGGTGAAAAATCAGAGTTTTGGGGTTTGTGGTGTGGAGGTGAATGGGGACAAACATGGAGGGTTCAGGGTGGTGGCCCTGGGTCTTTCCTTCTCCTCCTTCTCCTCCATTCTCCTCCATTCCTGCTGTGCTGGTGGCACTGAGGGATTGGTAGGATGGGTTTGGGGTAGGAGAAATGTGTGAACTAGGATTAATAGTTATTGGTACACTGTTGAAGATATCTTATGCTGGAACTCTTAATTGGGTAAAAAGTCTTTAAAACATTCTGTGCTCAAGGCCTTGTGACCATCCTGCAGTGATTCTGACAGTGCTGAGCTCAGGTGAGGGCAGCACACAGAAACTGAGATAAGAACTTAATAAACAACACAAAAACAGAAGCTGCACTTGTGACTCCTTTCTTTCCTGGT
>VZTN01025214.1:42264-71932 GCA_013400515.1 Erpornis zantholeuca
AGCCCCCCCAGCCCCCTCAGAGCACCCCCAGCCCCTCGGAACACATCCAGCACCCTCGGAGCACCCCCAGCCTGTTGGAGCAGCCACGTGCGCTGCCGCCAGATGCTTCCAGCAAAATTCTCCCGGCGTTAATTCACAGGCAGCTCAGCTCACAAAGCGGGGCCAGGCACGGGAACTGAGCTCTGCATCCACTTTTCATGTCCCCTGTCCCTCTCTCCGTGCCTTTGTTGGGATGCCAAAGCCAATCAGGAGGTGCTGAACCTCCCTGGCTCGTGTTCATTTCTGGTAAATAATGACCATTAGTATTCAGGCCGAAGACCTCGCAGCATTACCCAGTTCAATATTTGCTGCCCCTGTAACAAAGGCAATCCATTTCACATGCAGAACGTGGGAGTGCAACCTTTTGTTACTCGAGTTTCTTAAATTTTTATCTCAGAAATCAATGAAGGAATTGGAATTCCACATCTCATTTTATGGGCCAGAGAAAAAGAGGGAGAGCACAAGGGAAAATTATGAAAGAGGGGGAAAGGAATGAAAAACAACACCCGGGCTCATCCAGATATCCTCATAAATTCTTTAGCAATTTAATTACTGGGCATTCTGTGCTTTGGTTTTAAACGCTGAATGAGGGCTGGGGTTATTTTGTTGTGAGGTTTTATCCCCCCCCGCAGAGTCTATAGAATTGCTTGTGGTTTGAAGTTGATCTTCTTGGAGAAAGAAATTATTCTCCATCCAATTAATCTAATTAGAACGTAATCAAGTTGTAGAGATCTGTGCAGCAGTGTGAGTGATTAGGAAAAATTACCTTTCTGCAAAGAGTTTAAATTTAATTTTAGTCCCATAATCCGAAGCCCGAATAGAGGAAAGCGCAATTTGCACTGCAATCCTTCCTGGGAGGGCAAATTCCAGCTGCTTCCAAACAAATCCCTCTGGTGTTCCGTGGCTCAATCCACGCAAATCCAGTGGATCCCATTTTCCAGAAGGAAATGGGAAGCCAGGCTCTGCTCAGGATCACGCCAGGGTGGTTGGGAGCTGCACTGGGGGGGTGGCAGGGCTTGGGTGCTCCAGGGGTGGCTGCTGTGAGAAGGTTCTGGAACATTCCCCAGTGTGATGGACGCAGCGTCAGCTTCCAGCTCAGAGGGTGCAAGGGAGCAGCTGGAGCTGGGCTGGGGCTGGGTCCTGCTCTCAGGGGGTGTTGGGCACTGCCCAGGCGCCCAGGGAATGAACCCAGCTTCACCTCTGCCCTTGACAGACAGGAGTGAAGGAAGAAGGAAAAAGAGGTGGTGGGAAGGGCAGTGAGGGGGAAAATGAATTGCTTAAAACTCCTGTTCCTCTTCATTACCTCCTTCATCAGCTGTTGCTTGCTGCGGGCGCCAAGGCTCATTTCCCAGCTGGCAGTGCCCACTGCCAGGGCTGCCAGGGCTGCTGATCCCAGCAATGTTCCCTGCAACCCCAGGGGGCTCAGCCAGGGCCACGGAGCCAAATCAGTGTGAGCAACATCCCTCTGCAGGCAATATAAATCCTCCTGTCCGGTGGGGATGGAGGGATCAGGGATGGAGGGAGGGATGGAGGGAGGGAGGGAGGGAGGGACGGGTGAATGGATGGATGCAGGGAGGGATGAATGCAAGGAGGGATGGATGCAGAGATGCAGGAAGGGATGGATGGATGGGCGGATGGGTGGATGGATGGATGGATGGATGGATGCCCGCCCTGCCGGCCTCACCAGCCCCACAGCCTTTCNGATGGATGAGGGATGGATGGATGGATGGATGGATGGATGGATGGATGGATGGATGATGGATGCATGGATGAGGTATGGATGGATGGAGGGATGGATGGATGGATGATGGATGGATGGATGAGGGATGCATGGATGAGGTATGGATGGATGGATGAGGGATGGATGGATGAGGGATGGATGGATGGAGATGCAGGAAACCAAAATCCATGAGAAGCTCAGAGAGGGAAGGAGAGACAAGCACAGAGAGGACAGTGATTTATCCAAGGTCACCCAACAAATCAGTGGCAAAGGATGTTCCAACCCCCACAAAAGTCCCTCATGGCACAAAAATACTTTCTTGTAATGCAAAAAATCCTCTTTCCTATATTTAGCTGTAGAATTACTCCTGAAACACATTAGTTCTCCAGGCTCCTCGGACAAAATAATGTTATTAGACCGAATGCCAGGAGAGGGAAAGCAGATTTGACATTTCACTGAAAATTGCACCCAGGACTATTAAGGAAGGGGAACTTATTTGGATGCGCTGCAGGCACAAACTCTTCAGATTTACACTTTTCAGTCAGAGCTGCCTGCATCCCTTCTGCCAAATCCGAGCAGAATTTCATACTTTTCCCCTCCTCTCCCTCTCTTTACTCTGAGACAAATCTCCAGGAAAATTCATTACACGGTTTAAGCGATGGGATTTATCATTCCATTCAGCTTCCCCAGCTCGCAGCTCTCCTCGCTGTCACACCAGCGAGGTAATTCTAATTTGTTTCTTTCATATTTCACCCGTGATGTGCGACTCTGGGTGATGGGGAGAAAATAGAGACGAGAGCAGGGAATGGCTCGGGGCTGGACAGGACGAATTCCAGTGACTGCGTCACTGTCTGGGGCTGGGGAGCCTCAGGAGAAGGGGACACGCTCCAGGCAGTTCATGGGCACCTAATGCCAACCAGGAGCACAGGTGGGTTTGTCACCTGCCACAGAGGAGGTTTGTCACCCCAGAGAAGGGCTCTGGCTCGGCTCTCCTGGAGGGCGCTGCGTTCCCTGAGATCTCCTCCGGGTCAGAGCCCTTCTGCCCACTCGGTGTCTCCTCCCTGCAAGGCACCAGGGTGGAAGTGAAGCCTTTTGCTCAGGGAACACCTCTGAGTGATGGGGAATCTCTGCCGGGTGCTCGGTGTCACCAGGGCCGTGTCACCAGGGCAGCATCACCCGGACAGCATCACAAGGGCAGTGTCACCAGGACAGCCAGGACAGCATCACCAGGGTGGTGACACCAGGGTGGTGACACCAGGGCAGCATCACAAGGGCAGTGTCACCAGTACAGTGGCACCAGGACAGTGTCACCAGGACAGTGTCACCAGCACAGTGTCACCAGGGTAGTGTCACGAGGGCAGTGTCACCCGGACAGTGTCACCAGGACAGCGTCACCAAGGCAGTGTCACCAGGACAGCATCACCAGGACAGTGTCACCAGGGCAGTGTCACCAGGGTAGTGTCACCAGGACAGTGGCACCAGAACAGTGGCACCAGGACAGTGTCCCCAGGACCCCCAAACTGAGAGGGACTGGCCATGCCAGCAGCTGGCTCGGTCACAAACACCCTGGAGCTTCAGGGAAAAGCCACCAGAGCCCGAGGGGCCCCGGGGCAGTGCCCAGGGCAGCTGCAGTGTCCTCATCCCTGTCCCCATCATGGCCCAGGGTCCAGGCCCCATCTCAGGGGGTGACAGTCCCTGTGCACCCTCCCTCCTTCCCCGGCCCGGGGGAGCCTCCTCAGGTCCCTGTGCGCCTGGGGAAGCCTCGAGTGGGAGGAGCAGTCACCCTAAATGTGGCACCCGAGTCCCATTTTGAATAAGCCATTGTTAGGCTGACCTTTATCCGGTATAAATAATNGCTCTGGCTCGGCTCTCCTGGAGGGCGCTGCGTTCCCTGAGATCTCCTCCGGGTCAGAGCCCTTCTGCCCACTCGGTGTCTCCTCCCTGCAAGGCACCAGGGTGGAAGTGAAGCCTTTTGCTCAGGGAACACCTCTGAGTGATGGGGAATCTCTGCCGGGTGCTCGGTGTCACCAGGGCCGTGTCACCAGGGCAGCATCACCCGGACAGCATCACAAGGGCAGTGTCACCAGGACAGCCAGGACAGCATCACCAGGGTGGTGACACCAGGGTGGTGACACCAGGGCAGCATCACAAGGGCAGTGTCACCAGTACAGTGGCACCAGGACAGTGTCACCAGGACAGTGTCACCAGCACAGTGTCACCAGGGTAGTGTCACGAGGGCAGTGTCACCCGGACAGTGTCACCAGGACAGCGTCACCAAGGCAGTGTCACCAGGACAGCATCACCAGGACAGTGTCACCAGGGCAGTGTCACCAGGGTAGTGTCACCAGGACAGTGGCACCAGAACAGTGGCACCAGGACAGTGTCCCCAGGACCCCCAAACTGAGAGGGACTGGCCATGCCAGCAGCTGGCTCGGTCACAAACACCCTGGAGCTTCAGGGAAAAGCCACCAGAGCCCGAGGGGCCCCGGGGCAGTGCCCAGGGCAGCTGCAGTGTCCTCATCCCTGTCCCCATCATGGCCCAGGGTCCAGGCCCCATCTCAGGGGGTGACAGTCCCTGTGCACCCTCCCTCCTTCCCCGGCCCGGGGGAGCCTCCTCAGGTCCCTGTGCGCCTGGGGAAGCCTCGAGTGGGAGGAGCAGTCACCCTAAATGTGGCACCCGAGTCCCATTTTGAATAAGCCATTGTTAGGCTGACCTTTATCCGGTATAAATAATGAACTGAGGGTGTTTCCTATTAGCCTTGCACAAATTCATCTTCCAAACAAACACCGAGCTCGAGGAGAGTTTGTTCCTCTCCGCCTGCAGTTATCACCCCATAAACAAGAAGCTGCTCCACACAATCACCTAATTGATCCATTTTGCCTGATTCCCAATAAGCTATAAAAAGGTACATTTGCTGTGGGGAAAACCAGGGTTTTTTATCATCTTCTGCCTCATCTCAAGGGAGGATGAAAGGAAGGAGCCCACTTTATGTTTGCTAAAATATTTAGAACAAGCCGTGAAATATAGAAAACATTTTAGAACAACTGTAAGTTATATTAATACGAGAGCCTGTCCTTGAGAATAAACGGCAGTCCCAGGCAGGTAAAAAAGCTGTTAGAGAGATAAAGAGATCTTCCTTTGAATTGACACGGATCTGATTTGATTGCAGCCCCATTCCCATGCAGTTCCAACGTTCCTTCTCCACTAATACCGAATTAATTCATTTTGATTATTGTTATTACGGCGGATGGCAAACGGAATTAGCGGTGATGAATCAGGCGCTCGCCGGGGAGCGCGGGCTGGGCTCGGCAGCTCCCGCCGGGACCGCGCACGCTGCGGGGCCGTAAAAATGATGGAGGGGACGGGAAGGGAATCATCTGGAAGATTAAAAAGGTTCCTCGCAAGGTGACGTCTGCCAGCCTCCGCACAAGACCCGAGAGCATCCCCGCGACCCGCGGGGAGAGGCGGAGAAGTTCTTCCCCTGTTGAGCTCCGGTTGGGCTCCAGGGAGGGTGGCGTGGCCGGGGCGAGTGCCCCGTGGCCGGGGCGAGTGCCAGGGCTGGGCCCGGCCAGCAGCAGCCAAGGGCAGCGCTGCAGCTGCGGGGTTCCGGGGGAAAGGCAGATCTCAGCTGCGGAAAGGGGAGCAGCTCTGGGAAGCAGCTCCAGGGCTGCTGCACCGCAGGGTCGCCTCCTCTAGCCCAGAGCAGGTTTGCAGCCAGCCCCAGGATTTCTCTCCTGCTCCGCTTGAACAGAGTTGGGGTTTTTTCCCCACGGCATTACCGAGATAAGAGAGAATCGCTGAATGAAAGAATGATTTGAGTTGGAAGAGACCTTTAAAGACCATCCAAGTGCACTTTCCACTATCCCAGGAGCCTCCCAGCAGCTCGTACCTGCTCCTGCAGCTTCCCACGAGTCTGGTGGTGGTGCCTGACCGTGTCAGGATCAGCTCTGTCCATCCCAGAGCTCCAGAGCCAAGGACAGCTTCGAGGTGCCGAAGTCACCACGGAGCAGATGCCTTGCCTTTATTTATTTGTTTGTTTGTTTGTTTGCAGAGTGGGAGCGGTGGGAGCTGTTCAGCATCTCCCGTCCTCCGGTGCGGAGCCGGGGCAGCAGCGGAGGCACTGAGCCCCGCGGGGCAGGGAGGGATGCGGAGCTGCATGTGCGGGAGGCAGCGCCGGGAGCGCGCAGCCCTGGCTGGAAAGGGACCCGGACTGCCACATGCCGAGGCCACCCCTGCTCCCGTGCCACACCTGAGCCAAACCGGGGTGCAGGGATGAGGGCAGGAGGGGAGGGTGGCAGGACCAGGGGATAGGGGCAGAGGAAGGTGCTCTGCCCACCCCCAGCGTGGTGCTCCTTTGGGGTGAGGTCTGGGCGGCACTGATACCCCTCGGGGTGTTTATTGCAGCAGCAGCCGTGGCAGCAAAGCAGAGTTTGGGGGTGAGGAGGGCATGGCCACGTCCCCCATCCCTCAGTGTCTCAGCAGGCTCGGCCTCGCCCCGGCCGTGTCAGGAGGGGTTTTCTTGCCCTCTGAACCACTCCAGCATCCCTTCCCTCTGCGCATCCATCTCTGCCCCCCTGCCCGTGTCTGGGGATGCAGCTATTTCTGTATCACAGGGAGGTTTTAGGAGCAGAATCCATTAGGGGCTCATTTACAGCCGTGCCCTAAGGCAGCTCCAGTGAGATGCTGGACTCATCCATCAGCAGCTCCTCGCTGCCCTGCTCTGCCTGGGAGCAGCTGCACTGGGCCCAGCCTCAGCCCACGCCTGTCCTCGCTCTCTGGGCAGCCTGGAGATGCTCCAGCATTCCCAGAGCCCCGTGAGCAGCACTCCCCAGGGACCCCCAGCGCTGCCCCCCAAGCTGGAGGGAGGAGGTTTCTCTGTTTCTCTGCCAGCTCCTGCCAGTTCCTGTGTCCTCCCAGCTGGGCCACGGGGATGGGGCTTGAACCTCTCTGGGGCAAGGGGAAAGAGCCAAATTGTGTCCAAACCTTGTCTTCCTGCAGGGAATGAGCAACAAAGTCAGATCCAACCTGAATGTCCTCCCAGCTCCCATTTTGATCAATCTCTTACCATTTTTCAGAGGCCATTTGTGATAAGGGTATAAGAAGAGCTTCCTGGATCAGATCAAAAGTCCATCGAGGCCAATCTCCTGGAGGGCTGGCACAGGGACAGGACAGGCCATAAACCATTCCCAGCTCTGGCCATCTGCAGCTCGGGGCCATCCTGAGCCAGAGGCAGCTGTGAGTAACTTGCATTTAAAAGCCCCTGGTGGCCCTTTCTGGCCGCATTTCCCCGATGCCTCTCCAAAGCCATCTCCGTGTTTGGCCTCCCCCGGCCCTGCCGTGAGTGTCACAATTGGATCAGGCATGGTCTGAGCGTCCTTCCTCCGTGAGGGCAGAGATAAAGTTATCCTGGATTTCACCAGTCTGAGATCAAATCTCTCTTAAATCTCTGCCAGGAAGTGCAAGTCATGCCTGCCCAAAATCTGGGGTGGGGCAGGGCCTGGGGGCCCCAGGGACCCATGAATGGACGTCCCTGGGGTCATCATCTCCACAGGCACAGCCTGTCCCTAAAACCTCCCTTATTCTGAGTAAAGGTGCTCCTATCATCCTAAGGCTTTGTGCTTTCAGACCTCATAAGTTTTCCCATCACTATCAGGTTCCTGATCTAATGGGACAGAAGATATTATTTCCTTAAGAAGATGGAGAAACTAAAGGAATTGAATTACATTTTTCAAAGTTGTGCCTCAAGGGAGGAGCTTGTGCTTCCCTAATCAGGCACGGAGAGAAAGCCAAACCCTCTCCAGAGGCTGATGTCCTTGGCTCATTTTCAGCTGGAGGTGGGGCAGCTCTGTCCTGTCTGGCTGCTTACAGACTGGCTCCGATTAGACAATGTCAGCCTGGCTTTCCAAAATTTCCATCAGGCCTGGATGAAGTAAAACACAAACCACAGGTCTCTCAGATCCTGTTTTCAGCCTTCCTGGTCAGAGATGCTCATCCAGGACTGCTGTGCTGCTCTCTCTGAACGTCTCCAGAGGGTACTTGAGGACTGGGAAGGCCCCAGGTGGCATCTCCTGCTGCTCCAGACCTTGCCACCGTTTGGCCACGAGCAGTTTTAGTGCTGAATGTGACACTTTGGTTTATTGGCGCTCTCTCCACGCCCCAGGGGGTGGCAATGTTCCTTCTGGTGTGTTCTGGAGGGGATGACAAGAAAGGAAGGATTGCAAGAAATAAAAAGGAAGTTCCTCTCAACGAAAGGGATCAGCACACACCTCGATCTCCTGATGTTAAACACTGCTGACACAGGCCCTGCACTGCACAAATCTGTAACTTCCTCTAAATTAGCAATTCCACAGACACAGCAGGAGCTTGCATAAGAATTGTCCATAAAGGGAAGAGAGTCACAATATCAGCCTAGCATGAAACCCTGCTTTCTGCTTTTTAATTAAGATTTCAAGCTCGTGTCTCCCCCGAGGTGCTGCGGGAGGTTTTGCCAGATACAAGAAGCAGCCGAGGTCCCTCTCAGCACATTCCCAGCTCTGCTCACGCAGCCTCCAGCACCAAATTCCCAGTGCCAAACTCGGGGTACAGCCCCCACAAGAAGGCAAAGCCCCTAAGCTGGGGCTGGGACCCTTCCCTGCAGCCTGGGGTCTTTTTGTGGCTCCCCTTTCCCAGCGGGGTCTCTGTGGGAGCAGCAGGATGTGGGGTTGGGTCCACGTCACTCTCAGCACTGGACAGCAAGGCAGCAGCTCCCAGGATGGCATTTCCAGTGCGAACACCTCTGTTTATGCACTTTTTTAAACTATTCTGCGCTCTCAGCCCTCCCTTGGAGCCGCTCCTGCCCTGGCTGCTCCCGCCTGCCGCGTGTCCCGGGAAGGGAAATCAGAGAGACGTGAGCAATCAGACAAGTTATCATCCACAATTAACGGCAGATGTTGGCATTTCCATTCGTCCTGGCCCATTTCTCCACCTCAGACCTACTCCCTCACCTGGAGTCCCAGAGCAGAGCGCCGTGGATTATGAACACCTCAAAGACGAAGCGGGGAACTCGGGGCTCCCTGTGGAGCGCCAAAATTACCCCGCAGACACGGGGTCACAGCCAGAAATCCCCGTCCCCCTCCGTCCTGCATCCCTGCCAGTTTGGGGCTCGCTCAGGAGGAGGCAGCGGCACCGCGGGTGCCCCAGCGCGGCTCTCCCCGGCCCCGGCAGCCGCGGCTGTGTCCGGGCTCCATCACTCCCGGCAGCGCTGCCCTTTGTATCTCACGGACAGATTTGGCCTCTCGCAGCATAAAAATGACTCCAGGTTTTCAGAAGGCAAGATATCTTCTTTAATTCATGCATTTATCATGCAAAGCAAACAGGCGGACAGGACAAAGAGATCTCTAAAACGAGACCCAGGTGCTCTCTCCGACCTGGTAGCTCTTCCAGCCTGCCTGGTCAGGAGCAGAGAGCAGGAGCAGAGCTCAACAAGGTACAGCTACCTTTGGCTATTCCATGAACACCTCTCTCACATCTTTGGTCACTTACAGAGAGTTCAGCTAGAAAAACAAGGTAACAAACACCTTCAGTGAGGTACGAGTTTCCCAAAACGTGAGATAGTTTATACTTCAAGCTGCGGTGAGATAATGATTCCCACAGCTAGAGCAAAACCCTCTCTTCTTTCTCAGCCCTGAGAATGTAACTTCTCCTCACGAACAGGGCGAGAGCTGGAGAATTTCTCCCTGACCAATTTGTCAGCGTCCGCACTGCCCCTCCGAGGGAAACCTTTCCCGAGCTCGCAGAGCTCACGCCCGGCAGCCACCGTGTCCTTCCCTGCCTCTCGCTGGGCAGGACCCAGAGCCGGGTCCCCATCACCCCCGAACCCAGCGGGAGAGGCTCAGCGCTCAGCCCGTGCTGGCTGTCACCGCGGGGAGGGGACAGCGACAGTCGCTGCCCTGGGAGCTCCTCGGGAGGTTCCACGATCACCCATAAAGAATTTACTGCGCAGTAAAAGCGGCGAGCGAGTTGCCAAGGGCCGGCGCGGAGAGCAGAGAGAATGTTTTGCCCTACAGATGTTCATAAAATATTGACTAACTTTAAAAAGAGGAGGGGGAAAATGCGGCTCGCTCCAGCAGCGCCACAGGCAGCTGGGGAATGCAGCATTCCCCTCGGCCCCGGCGCCTCCCGAACCGGGAACAGCTTCCTTCGGGAGCTGAGGCTGGAATTCCTGCCCTGCACGGAATGGGCATCGGCAGAGCAAGAGTCCCGAGTCAAGGGAGAGAGGAAATCCAGGTCAGGCAGCTCCCAGCTGGAATAGAAGTGAATTTGGGGGATGTGGTGCCGTGGTGTGGCCTTTTCCAGCCTCTGTGTTTAACTGGGGGCAGAGGGAACTGTGTGGGAAGTTCTGGGGAAGAAATGGGTTGGCTGCCCTGGGCAGTGAGCTGGGAGCTCTCACAGAATCACAGAATCCTGGGGTGTTTTGGATGGGAAGGGATCCTNCTCCCCCCTGTCCTGTTCCCAAGGGACAGTCTCTCCCCTGCTTCCTTGGAGCCCCTTCAGATCCTGGCAGGGACTCTGAGGTCTCCACACAACCTTCTCTTCTCCAGGCTGAACAGCTCCAGCTTTCTCAGCCCATTTTTGTGCCTGCCCCAGCCATGGGGACAGAGCAGTTCAAGCACACGAGGAAGACCCAGTGCTCCATCCCCTGCCCTGCTGGGCTGGCACTGGGGTTTGCAGGTGTTTCAATGCATTTACACTCCTCTAAGTCCCCCCTGGGTTGGTTTGTCCTAAGATTTGTGTCACAAATCTCTGTTCCCCCCTCCTGCATTTCAGTACCTCCCCTGTCAGTTCTGGTTAAACCCTTCCCATCCTCCCTGCCCCTCCCCATTCTCTGCCCCCTTTTCCAGACCCTTCCCTGTCCATCCCAGACCCATCCAGTCCCATCCTTTTCCAGACCCTTCCCTGTCCATCCCAGACCCATCCAGTCCCAGCCTTTTCCAGACCCTTCCCTGTCCATCCCAGACCCATCCAGTCCTGTTCCTGTCCTTCCCTCTGGACATCCCCTGACCCTCGCTGCCCATGGGGGCAGTGCCCAACCCTCTGCCCCCCTCAACCCTGCTTTGATGCCATCCCATCAATCTCCCCTGCTCTCCCTCCCCTCCAGACCCTGCCTGCCCTGTTCTGTGAGCTCTGTAAAGAGAAANCCCCATGGGGCAATGCTTTCCCCATTTCCAGCTGAGCTCGGAGCAGGTGCAGCAGGGCTGAGCTCCAGCCCTGGCTGGGAGAAGCTCGCAGAGCATCTGCAAACCTCCACAAGGCAGGGGAGAGCAGGTGATCTCCAGGCCGGTGTGGGAAAGCCCTCCCGGGAGCCGCGGTGCCGTCAGCGCCCGGAGCAGAGCGCGGAGCTCCGGATCCGCCCTGGGTGAAAGGAGCAGCGAATCAGAGCATCCTCGGCGCGGCTGGGAGAGAGACAGGAGCAGAGAAAAACCCCAAACTGCTGTTTTGACATTTGCTCGTCCCAAATGAGAGTGAAAAAATTCAAAACACGTAGGGGGGGAAAAAGATAACGTGAGAGCCAGAACCGCGGTGCAATTTCCATTTGGATGTGTCAAAACAACTCGTGCTGGCACAGAGAGTGCCAGCTCACCTCTGCCCACGCTGGGGGAGCTGGGGCACAGGCACCAAGGCTGGGAGTGGCACCCCAGAAGCCACAGAGGAAAAATGATCCAACCTTCCCTGAGGACATCGAGGTCCTGAGCCTCTCCCTTGGGGCACACAAACTCCCGAGCTCTCATTCGGCTGCAGAAAATACAAATAATCAAGAAAAAAAAAAAAGCATTTTTACAGGGATAAAAATCTATTCTTTAGGCTGAAAATATTCTTTTCCTTTAATATAAGTGTGTGTTTTGAGTGAAAAGGAATTAAGTGCCTATAAAAAGAAGTGCTTTGAATTAAGGCTCGTTTCAATTTAGGGCTGTTGAAAGGCAGAACGCCAGGTGTTGTGCAGAGGTTCCTTTGTTCATTGTCACAATTCAATGCGGATTTGCAAAATACTTTGACTAAATCTATTCTGATTTTTCTGTCAGAAACATTTCAGGTGACAATTTTTACCCCAAAAGCTCCACTCGAGGCAACTCAGACAAAACAATTTAACGTCAGCCTGGAGGGAAGTGTTTCATTCTTACTTCCCCAAAGAAATGTACACTTCAAACGCTTGCTGGAGGAGATATTTTGTGGAAATCTCCAGTTTTCCTGAAACCCAGTAGAGCAAGGATGCTCACCTGGAAAAATCTCGGGATCCAGAGCTCTGAGAGGTCAGGGCTTCCTCTCTCACTGCAGGCTTGGCATATTTAAACTCCTTGCTCAGGTTTAGATTATTTTTTTATTTTCCTGATTTTTTTTTCCAATTTTTCATTGGAAAATCCCAGTTAGAGTTGCCTTGTGCTTTCCCTGCTTGGGTTGGCCCCGTTCCTGGAGGCAGCCCAGCTCCCTGTGGGGTGAGGCCCCGAGGGCAATCCCCACGGTGGCTGCAGGACTCTCTCGAGCTTTTGTTGGGGATGTTTTCTCCTGGCAGAAATGAGTGTTTTGGATGGCGGAGCAGGAGCAGTTCCAGGCTCCTGGAGGATAAAGGGGCTGCAGCCAAGTGCTGTGATTCAGAGCAGACCCTCAGCTGGCCTGGTTACAGCAGAGCTGCCACCAAAGCAGAGCTGGCTCAGGAGGAGGAACCATCCGAGCCATCCCCGGCAGCGCTGGGGATGCTCAGCCCAGCTCAGCCTGCCCAGGTTTGCAGGATTTCGTGCCACATCTGTGTGGAGAGGTCTGCCAGTGAAATACGGGGGCTCCACCTGCTCCAAAAACAGCAATTCTGAATGGGAGAGCGAACGGAAATGTTAAGGTTGGCTGGTGCTCAGAGCACAACCACAGAGCTCAGCCCCAGACCACGGGGAGCTGTCAGAGCAGCAGCCAAGCTTCCCAGCCTGGACTCTGAGCTGGGAGGAACCAAACTGGCCAGGACATCTCAGGGTCTTCCCATCATTACTGTTCCTATTATCAGCCAGAAAGGCCCAGCACGGCCTTGAAGCAATGCAATTTAAAGAACCCCACAGAAGTGTGAATGGTCCTGGCAGAACGGGTTCGCATTCCTTGGCTAATGGCCCATCCGTGATTCCGGCTGAGCCAAATCTTACATTCTGAGAAAAACTCCGTCATCCCCTTCTGTTTGAGGGGAAGCTGCCAACGTCTCACCCGTAATCGTCTGCATCTGAGGAGAGACATCCGAATTTCTGCCGGGAGGCAGAGAGCCAAGTGCATTGATCTCCAGTGAAATCCCTCAGAGAGAATTCCCTCTCCAGGCTGCCGGGGAGAGCCAGGCTTTGCCTGCCTGGGTGTGCTCTGCAGCTCTCAGCACCATCCAGTTGGGATTCCTGTTGTACCCTGGCATTATCTCTGGCTGAGGGAGGTGGCAGAGGGATTGAAGCCATTCCTGCACTCTCAGGCTCGCAGTCATGTGCCTTCACAAGCCTTTTTCCTTTGTTGTCCTCAAAATCGAGTTTCCTGGGAGGGTTTTCACCACTGGGCCAAAGTCTCTGCCTCCTTTACTCATCTTTAGGCATAGGCACAAGTGGGTCAGGGTAATGACTCACTTTCAGTATTTAAAGCCAGCCCAATAAATCCCTAAATGACTTTCTAACGGCGCAGTAAACATAATCAATGCACATTAACAAAGCACTGGGAAGCCAAGAAATTCTTTGGGGGGTAAAACATGTACCATGAATCTTTCCATGTTGTTGTGTCAGGCAGGAACTGCCGACTCCCTCACTGTGCTCAACAGAGACAGATGGGAAATATTTTCCAAAGCCATTCCTAGCCCGGCCCAGGTTTTTCAAAGAGGTTTTTATGGAGCAGAAACATCTAGGCCTGTTTTTTAAAAGGTATGTAAATGTTTTAAGATTCAGGTGCATACAAAAAGGGGTTTTTACAAATGTCAGAGGTCTGGGGAGACTCTGGAGGTCTCCAGTTCTCCTCAGAAGACTTTGCTGTTATCCCAGGGCCTTGTTCAGGCAGCCTCTCAGTATCTCAGGGATGGAGGCTCCTCCACCTCCACCAGCGCTGCACAACCTTCCAGGGAAGGGAACTAAACCCTGGGAACATCCAGGGGCTTCAGAACTTTGTATTCCTTCTACACCTGGGGGGAAATGGGCTCTCCTCTCAGAGCCAGATTCTGGGTGAGCTTCACTCGCCCTGACATAGGCACAGGAAGGTCAAACACATTCACACCCCCACAGGTCTCTCTGTAACCCCTGTGGAGGAAAAACCCAAACAAACCAAATCTCATTCTGCGCCAGCCCGGAGGGAAACCTGGGGCTCTGGGAACTGGCCCAGGCTTGGACACGAGTCAGGGTCTCAGGTCAGGCCACACAAATCCTGCCCCTGGAGCACCCTGAGCTCCAAACAGCATCCCCAGTGACCCCTGCCCAGCACCCCCAGTGACCCCTGCCCAGCACCCCCAGTGACCCCTGCCCAGCGTCCCCAGTGACCCCTGCCCAGCACCCCCAGTGACCCCTGCCCAGCATCCCCAGCGTCCCCAGTGACCCCTGCCCAGCACCCCCAGTGACCCCTGCCCAGCATCCCCAGCACCTCCAGTGACCCCTGCCCAGGCTGTCACAGGACCCAGGGGTTCTGACCACCCCCAGCCCCTGTTGAGCTCCAGGCTGCACACACTCAGCCAATCCCTGCCCCAAACCCCTGCGGTAGGAGCAGACGAGGCAGATGGAGACACAGATTTCTGGGAGGATGCACAACAGGTCAGGAGCAGAGGGGGAAAGGGAGAGCAGGGAGCAGCAGGTCTGAGGTACCTCAGTTAAAGCTTCTCCCTTGGCACTGAGGCACTGAGCACACACTTCAAACCACCCTGGCCCAGATGCTCCGGGCAGGAGAGAGCTGAATTCAGAGCCCAGGAGCTGCAAAGCCCGGGTCAGACATAGAGCTGATCAGAGAGCCCAGGAGCCGCAGAGCCCGGGTCAGGCAGAGCTGAATTCAGAGCCCAGGAGCTGCAAAGCCCGGGTCAGGCACAGCTGAATTCAGAGCTCAGGAGCTGCAAAGCCCGGGTCAGACACAGCTGAATTCAGAGCCCAGGAGCTGCAAAGCCCGGGTCAGAGACAGAGCTGGGATGCCCCAAAGCAGCTCCAGGCCCCAAGTGCCTCTCCCAAGACCCGCAGCTCATTCATGTCCCTGGTTTTCAGCCTCCTGTAGCAATTTCCTCTGAAGCTGGGGGTCCTCTCCAACTCCCGCAGCTTTCCTGGGCTCCGACTCATCCCCCCGAGCCTTTCCCCTGGAAATCAAGGTGTGCCGCCGCTGCCTCATTAGCTCTAAGGGCAGATAGTGTTACCGATAGCCACCTTTAATTAGCAGCCCAGGAACTGCGTTAAGCGCGCTCTGTGCTCCTCACCACAGCGCCGTGTTTGGGTTCGCAGAACACTTATAAATGGTATTAATAGTAATTGCATCAATAACAAGCGCGGTTGTGAGATGTTTATGTGGCATCCATCTGCTCGGAGATCCGCAGATAACGCCGCAGCCATCTGGCCTGGCTGGGTGCGCTTGGCTCCGGCTTATCAGGATGGCAGATCAGGCAGCCCCGTCTCCATCCCGGCAGCTCCCACCGGTTCCGACTTGCCAGCAGCCCTAAATCACCTCCTAAACTGCAGACACTCCTGGAGAGGAGATGGGAACCCCCAGGCCAAAGCTGGGAGCACCAAGATGTAAAGCGAGAGCTTCTCACTGCAGCGTGAGAGGAGGAGAGGGGGATCTGAAAACCCACAGGGGAATGAGGACAGAGACCACAGCAAATGCACAGTGAAATAAGGACAGACACCACTGCAAACGGGACAGACACCTCTGAAAACCCACAGGGGAACAAGGACAGACACCTCTGAAAACCCACAGGGGAACAAGGACAGACACCTCTGAAAACTCACAGGGTAAGGACAGACACCTCTGAAAACCCACAGGGGAACAAGGACAGACGCCACTGCAAACAGGACAGACACCATACAAACCCACAGTCGCTCCCAGAGCAGTCCCAGCCTTATTTAAATCACTTTTTAAAGTAACCCTGTCTCGGGTTTGGCTTGGAAGGGAATGCCCCTTGTCCTGGCCCGGTGGGTGTGGTGCTGGTGGGGCCCTGGCACAGCAAACCCAGCTCCACGAGGGGTGTCTGGAATGCCTGGGACACATCCCATAATGTCACAGTGCCACTGTCACTGCCCATGAAGGACACATCCCATAATGTCACACTGTCACTGCCCATGAAGGACAGTGTCATTCCCGTTCCAGTGGGAATATCCCTCCTGTGAGGGTGTCCCATTCCCTGAGCCACCTCCCTGAGTGCTCAGGAGGAGCAGCAAGGTTTGCCTTCCCTCTGCTCCCAGGCACACAGAACTCTCCAGCTGGAATTAGGGGAAATAACCACGGGTAAAAAAAAAAAGGAACAAAAGTTTCAAATAAACTCTCCTCTCTTTTTTTTTACTCCTCCCAGCTCAACTGAAGCTCTTCAAAGTTTCTCCTCTCATGGAGTTGAGTCATTAGTCTTCAGACAAGTGATACTCGAGCCTTTGATTAAAATGACTGGGGAGCGTCTCTGCATGATTAAAGAGAGATAACACAATAAAAGGAAGAGGACTTTACACCATTATTATGGCAAATAACTGCAATTCCCAACCTGGGAACTGCATCAACTTGTCTAATGTAATAAATGCTTCCCCTGCTGGAAACATGTCAAATTAGACTTGGAGATGTTGGCCTCGAGTGCCCAAAGGCCTGGGAGCGTTTTGGGGCCCCGCGTTTGTGCCAGGCTGCTGTGACAGAGCCGGGGGTGACCCTGCCCCAGGGACATTGAGGCACAGCTGAGGAACACCAGCGAGGGCTCTGCCAGCTCTGAGAGCAGGAGAGGGCACAGACAGAGCCCCAGGGGGATGGAGGGAGAGGAAAGAGCCTGGGGAGGGCGAGGGATTGATGGCAACAGGGCACAGGGTGCCCAGAGCAGCTGTGGTGCCCCTGGCAGTGCCCAAGGCCAGGCTGGACCTTGGGGCTGGGAGCAGCCTGGGACAGTGGGAGCTGTCCCTGCCATGGCAGGGGGGAACAAGAGCTCTGAGGCCTCTTCCAATCCAACCCTTCCTGATTCCATGGTCTGGGATCCAGGAGGAGCTGCCTGGACCCGCGCAAGGCAGGTCCTTGCAGGGAGACTCCCTGGGGCTGGGGCACACCGCGGGGAGCAGCTTTGTTTAGGGAGAAAAAGCATCGTTTCCAGTCTTACCCAAACAAGAGCAGCTCCTCTGAAGGAGGAAAAAAAAAGCCATTTTTTGTCCAAAACAAACATCCACCCAAGGATGTAGTCAGACCTACCCGACCTGACTCCCTGATGGAGAGCAGCCACGAGTCTCTGCTCTCTTCTGGAAGAAAGGATCATTCATTCCCTCCCCAGGCACGGCGTGGGGCTCCAGCCTCCTGCTCAAGGAGCTGCTGTAGTGCTGTAGCTTGTAAAAGTGCAGACAGATAGTTCACAGACGCTTCCTATTTGTGCCTTAAAATACACCAGTTTATCACGCAAATGATATGTCAACAGAAGAGCTGCACTTGGCAATCCTTCCCGGAGTAAATTAAGCAGTTAAACACACCATGTGTAATATTAAAGGGGTTATGTGTTACATACAACAAGCACTCGAAGCCAAGTTGTCAGGGAGCCAGGTTTCCTCAGAAATCTGAAATTGAGCTCGGAGGAGCCAAGGTGCTGCTTGCCCCTGGAGCAGAGAGGTTTGGGACAAAGGAGGGCTCTGCCAGAGCACCTCTGTCAGGGAGCTGGGGACTCCCACAGCTCTTGGCTCGGCTTTCTTCCTTATTTCAGTGTCCCAGGTCCCTAAAAGATGAAACCAAGCTTCTTTCTGCTCTTTCAAGGTTTATTTGTTCTTATCAGAGCCTCGGAGGCACAGGCTGTGCTGTGGCCTCCAGGAACACAAGTGCAGAAAGGCAATGGCTGCCCCGAGCAGGTAGCTTTTATATCTCCTATCAACCAGGCAGGAGATTTTACAGATCTTATTTTGTTCCCAACACCAGTGAATATCAATTTCATTGACATGTCCTTTCCAGCCTAAATTCCCTCCACCAACCAACACAGCACAGGAACTTGTGTCAGAGAAGAAAGGAAGAGAAGGAGAAGAAAGAAGAAGGAGAAGAAGAAGAAAGAGAAGGAGAAGAAGAAGAAGAAGAAGAAGAAGAAGAAGAAGAATAAGAAGAAGAAGAAGAAGAAGAAGAAGAAGAAGAAGAAGAAGAAGAAGAAGAAGAAGAAGAAGAAGGAGAAGAAGAAGGAGAAGAAGGAGAAGAAGGAGAAGAAGGAGAAGAAGGAGAAGCCAACACCCTGAAACCTCCATGTTGTCTCTTTATAATACATAGAGAAAAATCCGACCCTACAGCCAAACTCTCTGTGGTTCACTAAATAAAAATCTTTTCACCTCTCTGGTGCATTCAAGTTCTCCCAGAAGTGAAGGGAGCTTCTCCCACAAGCTTAGGTCGCAGGCTAAGCTATTTTTTGAGAAGCTCTGGGGATGAAAGGACCCCCAGAGGGGCAGGAGAAGCTCTCAAGCTGGACTCCAACACACCTCGAGGTGCTGTGGGTCCAGCTGGGCCCCATGGAGGTTCTGTCCAGGGCAGGAAGGGTCTGGTCCCAGCTCCCTGGTTGGCATTTCGGGAGCTGGGGCACACCCAGGGCTCGCTCCCTGCGTTTCTCACAGCTTGTGCTCCGTGCATCTGGGAGCTCTTTGCACAGGCAAAAATACTGCAGGATTCAGTCTTCCCAAGGCTTTGCACTTCCTGGAGGGTGGAAACGCCAGGCAGGAAAAGAAAAAAAAGAGAAAAAAGGTCTTGGATTGTTTCAGCTCTACAAATTGCTCCCCGAGGCAAGTAATTGTAAAAAACATACACAAATATTCAGATTGAAGTTTAACCAAATACCAGGGCATTGGGATTTATTCAAGTGTCAGCAGCCCCCAAGCTTTCCTGATTATTTCAGGCTCCTCTACATCAGCAAATGTTTTCTGTTTCACAGAAACTCAAAGTCAAACCTGGAGGCTCACGAGGCACAAAAGAGTCAAACAAAAATGTTCCCTGCCTGCCCCGTGAAGCAGCTCGTTACACTCTGCTCTGCACGGTGATTTATGGGGAATCAGAGCCAAAATCCCATTTGTTTACCGAGGTGATGCCTGGCCCCAGGCTGTTGTTGTAATGGAGTGAGGCACTAGGTGTTCCTCATTCCCACCTTGCCAGGGCTCTGCCTCCCCCAGAGCCCAGCCCTGACCTCCCCTTCCCAGCACCTCCACCTCTCCCAGCTCCCCTAAACCATCCTGTGCCCATGGGCACCTCACTTGGAAGGGAAAGCTCTTCCCTCTCTCAGGCTCCGAGTTCCAACACTGCTGTGAGCAGTTAGGGTAGTGCTTTTCAGGCATCCTGAAAGCTCAGCCCTGCCCTGCACGCCCCTGTGCACATTCCTTACGCTTTGCTTCCCCTCAGGGCCCCAGGGGCCTGAGGAGATGATGAAGTTTCCCTAAAGCAGGTGTTTCTCAGGCATTTTCCACACTTCGTGACCCTGTTCCAACCCCTGTGAGCCACAAAGAGCGATGCCTCACCAACCCTGCCCAAGGATGGCTTTGAGTTAATTGCCTCAGAAACACGCAGTGATGAGAAATCCGGGAATACAACCGGACAGGAGCAGCTCAGCTGGGCTGGGCTGGGCTGGCAGAGCCCTCCAGGCCCTGCTGCTCCTGCAGCTCCCACGGGGACATTTGGGAAAGGGTTTCTCCTCCCTACAGGTGCCATGGGGCCAGCAGGCAGGCGTTGCCCCCTCTCTGCTGAATTAAACCATCACACTCCTGACTGTCCCTCCTACAGGTGTCGTTTCCTATTCATTAGTGTTTTCCTAGCTCTTCTTTGGATCTCCTCCAAGACCTCCACGCCCTTTTGGATCTGTGGATGCTGAGCCAAGCTCGGGGTCGTCACAACCTTCCCGTGCAGACCTGGCTGGGGGATGGCAAGCTGCTCCTCAGGGACCTTCTGTGTCCCCAGGGCTTTCCTGAGCCGTCAGTTACCCAATCCTGCAATTATTCTCCTCGTTCCCTGGCTCTGCAGCAGCACAGCCTTCCCCGGGCTCAGCCATGCAGGAGTGGTGTGAGCTGCTCATCCAAGCTGTGCCAGCAGAGAGAAACAGGAACGGGAGTGTTCCAGAGGAAGCCCATCCCACTCCGAGGGTTATCCAAGGTCCAGGAACAGCTCCTGCTCCGGAAGGGCCTCCACCCATCGCAGGACCAGCGGTGGACCCCAGGTACCTGACCCTGAGGTGGCCTCAGAGGAGCTATGGGACATTTGGCCACACCAAACATGGCCCCGGGCTCGGTGTCATTAACAGGGGCTCTGCAAGGGCCTCTTCTCTTCCCCACTCTTTGTGTCACAAACATTCACCAATGAAGATTTAACAACTTCTTCTCTTCTTTCCCCTGGCTCCTTCCTGGGGCCATGAAGTGGGATGGGGTCGAGAGCCACTTCAGGTCTCCATGAGGGAAAGAAGCTCCTTGCCTGGAATCTCCTTTTGGACTCCATTTGGAAACCAATCACAAACCCCATTTATTTGATGTGCACGGTGTTGGTTTTGGATGGCCCCACTTTTTCCACCAGGATTGTCCTGTGATGTGAAGCCAAATGCTTCTGAGAAGTTTGGCTGACTTAAGAACCAGCGCAGAGGTGACTGAAGAGCTGAGACCCCTGGGCTGGGAGGGCACAAAGGATTGTCACACGCAGGGCTCTGATCCCTGAGCCACACAACTCCGAAATTCCATCCACGAGGCTCCTTCGAAAATCCCAACCATAAACCTCCCAGGCCCAGACCTTCCCCTGCAGAGCTCCCCTGGGAGCAGCAGTTGCTCAGGAAGCTCATTGGGATGCTGGTGGGGACAGGGAGGGAATGATGCCTTTCCCTGGGCTTAAAAATTAAACCAAAACACAGTTTATGGGGAAAAGGGGTTTGTACCTTGGGGTTTATTTCAGGATCCTTGGGTGCAGCACTTGGTCCAGGTGGAATGCCCTGAAAATGCATGCACACCTCACACCCAAATACACACAATTCTAGGCCTTGCAAAATTAACATATTGATCAGAGATCCCCCAGGGAGAGGCTGGAGTGAAGCCCTCGTTGTGAGGAACCTTCCCCCTGGCTGGGCCTGGCTGAGGTTCCCAAATGTGTTCTGGAGAGGCCCTTGGTGTCTGGGGCTCCCAGGATGTTTGCTCTCCTGGTTTAACGGTGCCGTGGGGCTGAGCTGAGTTCTCAGCCTTGGGGAGTGACAAGTGTGGGGCTAAAAGCACTGAGAGTACATCAAACTATAAAAGGGTGTGTGAGAGGGGTGTGAAAGAAAAAGCACAAATTCATCCTGGCATCAGGAAGGGTCCAGCCCTGGCTGCCCTTGGGTCTCTCCTTCCCGTGCTGACCCAGCCCCAGACTCCCAGAGAGATTCACATTTTCCCTGTTGCCAGTTTTAGGTTTCAGCTTCCCAACACCCCCAGAGTTGCAGACACATCCCTGCTGCCTCTGCAGCTTAAACACTTCCTAATGGCCTCAACCCCGAGATTTACACAGAGCCAACTCACTTTGAAACCCTTCCATAAAAACGCCTCCTGCAAACAGATTTGTTTCATTATCGTCGGGCCTGAAAGTGCCTGAAGTAACAAACAACTTCAAACTCCTTCAGATTTATCGTGGCACTGGGCCTGCACCTCAGCTCAGCCCCACGTACCTGAGCGGGGCCGGGCAGGGCAGGAGGATGGAGAGCCCTGGTGCGATGGATCGGCGATTATGGAGCAATAAATATTGGATGGAGGATCTATGATAACATCTATTACGGCTTTATGAAATATTGATGGTGCCTGAATACATATTGCCTGCTGAACAGCTCGTTCCGGAGATGTTTAATGAAAGACATCTGTCGTTTTATCCTTGAATCTCCGTGCGGGAGAAGCACGGCCCCGGCGAGGGCTTCCCGAGCCAGAGGAGTTGGCTGAGAGGCTCAGGCTCACCTCTGCAGGGGCGTGGAGAGACACAGACTGCTTAATGTACACAGAGCCTCTCATCTGGGGGATGAATTAACTCCGTGCTCCTCCGAAATCAATCCCTGCACACACAACTGCCTTTGATGGGGCCAATAAAGAGAGCGCCCAGGCTGCCGTGGAGAAGGGGGAGATGCTGGGGACTCCAGGAGAGTCAGCTCTTCCTTCAGACTCGTATCCCTGATCCTCCCCTCTCCCACCGAGCCCTGTGCAGCACCAGGACACGACATCCCCCCCGTGGGACCCATCCATGGTACACCTTCACCCCAAGTCATGGAATTATGGAATGGTTTGGGTGGGAAGGACCTTAAATCCCATCCCATCCCATCCCATCCCATCCCATCCCATCCCATCCCATCCCATCCCATCCCATCCCACCCCTGCCATGGCAGGGACACCTCCCACNCTGCCAGGGGCTCGGAGCTCTCCCTGGAGCCTTCTCCTCTCTGGGTGAGCACCCCCAGCTCTCCCAGCCTGGCTCCAGAGGGGCAGAGGGGCTCAGCTCTGTCCAACTATTCCCAAAGGGAGAAGAGATTTGCTCCCTTTTAGCACTAATGTTTTGTGGACATGAGAGGAAGCTCTTGCCTCTTCCCCCAAATCTCACCACTTCCACCTTGAGGCTTCAGACCAATTTAGTGAGCACCTTACAGCCTTGTGTGGACATTTCCTATGCAGGTTCCTGACGTGGGCTACCAAACAGCTCCTTCAGCTGAATGAAAGGAAGCTTAAATACTAACGTGAAAGTGGATTCATGCTCCTCGTGACCATTTATCCTCTTCCCACCCAGTCTGGGGTGCTCCAGGCCCTCAGCTCATCCAGGAGGACCAGATGGACGTGCTCAGGGGCCAGTGGAGCCCTGCTGGGCCAGGGCTGGGGCTGGAACTCCTCTCCGGGAGCGCGGAGGTTCAGCTCGCCCTCTCGCAGGCTCGGACGGAGGTGCCCTGTGTGAACACCCTCACCACGGAGCCAGAGCCGAGCCCTGTCCTTGCCATGCCCCTCCTGCCCCTCCTGCCCTCCACCAGTGCGTTTCCCCTTTTCCAAGGGCATTCCCTCCCCGCTGCCCGAGGGATGCCGAGGGATGCTGCTCCCATGTCCCCGGCTGCTGCCGTCCCCTCCCGTCCCTCTGCAGTTCCTCTCCCGGCAGAGCAGCACCGCCTTGGAGGCTGCTCATGGCCTCTCCGCCGGTTTATGGCTTCTCCAGGCTCCGTTCTTGGGCTGCTTTGCTTCCCCTCCCGCGCCGGGGCCGTGCCACGCGTGCCATGTGCGGAGCCGCCCCAAAAACACATTAAACAAAGGCAGCGAGCCTCAGCTTGGGTGGGAGGGGGCTTGGGGGGAAAGGGGTTTTTATTTTGTCGTGTGAAGTGAATGAATAATTCATAGGCAAATCATTGACATGATAAATTCCTCCATCTCTCCTCTTTTGTGAATCGACAGCAAACAACTTCCCCATTCCTCCCCTCTGCATTTTCATTATTCAGAATTATTCACTAAACAATTGCTCGGAATAATTCCGGGGAGCAGATTCTCTGTGAGGATGTGGTGCTGACGTCAGTGGAGCCGGAGCCAGCAGGAGCTCGGTTCAGAGGCCCTGAGCCTCCCAGCACCGGGATTTGGGATCCAGCTTCGAGCCATCCCCATCACAGCGGCAGAGGCTGCTCCCCTTTGCTCTCTCATTAGACGAGCAGAGCTCTGCAAGTCAGGTTTTCCACCGTGAAGATTATATTTACAAATGATTTCAGGGCTGAGGATGCTGGGGTGCAGTGGGGTGTCACACTGGCACCTCCAGCAGCATTTCAGGTCTCATCTCCGGCCCTGCAGGACAAAGTGGGATTTCTCCATTTCCATTTCATCTGCTGCAAATGAGCCCTGCCCTTCCCAGGAGCTCTCTGAACCCACTGCCAGGCCCACCAGGGCAGCCCTGCCTTTGATATTCATGGGAAGTAAAGAGAAAACAACCCAAGGTTTGCTTTCGAATTTCATGGGAAATTTTGCAAGTGGCTTTTGCTTGGTTCTTCACTTCATTTATTCATTTACACACTGACCCAAACCCCACATGAACAACCGAACGTCTCCAGAATACCACAGCTCTGACTCAGGAAGTCCTTGATATTTATCTGCCTGCAGTTTCCAATAAGTTAAACCCAGCTGACCTAAAATACCAAATTCCAAGGGAGCTCTTTGGCTGATGACTCTGGTATCTGACAGCGATGGTCTGGGGTGCGTTTTCTGTATTTATTTATTATAAATGAGACACCTGACACCATGAGATCGTAAGCCATTTTCAGCTCTCTCCAAATCACCAGTAGGGTTCCAGTTTGGAGCCTCACAACATCATCAGTTCTGCTACAAAACTTTCCTGTGCTGATTGCCAGTGATTTGCAGTGTGTAAGGTGGACGGAGGGAATGGCTTGGAACTGCTCCCAGTTCTCCTCTTCACCTTCTAGTGGGAACCAGCCCGTGCTGAGCAGGCTGACCAGGCTGTTGTGACCACAAAACTCCTAAAAATCTGGAGATCTGATTCTCCTTTGAATGCCAAAATGCAAACATCACATCCCTGTTTCCAGCCCTGCCTTGGGGAGGGTGGTGACTCCTTTGGTCCTTTCTCTGCTTTAGCATCTGCTTTCCCCTCATCACACCTTGTGTCTGGATTTAGGCGAGTTCCTGTCACCACCTCAGACCTCTCTGTGTACACAGTTGACAAAATAATTTCCCAACGAGAGACAAAATTTCACACACCGGATTTCTGCAAAAATCTGCAAAAATCAGGATCTTCCCTTGCTGCCAAAACCCTCTCATTAAAACTTCTCCCACCAGAGCGAGGAGGATCTCTGACCGAGGCAGCACAGGTACAGAACAGCTCTGCTTCCCTGGAGCCTCAGCTAATTGCCTGAGTGAGCAGGAAGGAGCTCCCTGTGCAGCTGAAATCCTGGTTTATGGGGAAAAGGAGTTTGTACCTCGGGGTTTATTTCAGGATCCTGGGGTGCAGCACTTGGCCCAGGTGGAATGCCCTGAAAATGCATGCACACCTCACACCCAAATACACACAATTCTAGGCCTTGCAAAATTCACATATTGATCAGAGATCCCCCAGGGAGAGGCTGGAGTGAAGCCCTCGTTGTGAGGAACCTTCCCCCTGGCTGGGCCTGGCTGAGGTTCCCAAATGTGTTCTGGAGAGGCCCTTGGTGTCTGGGGCTCCCAGGATGTTTGCTCTCCTGGTTTAACGGTGCCGTGGGGCTGAGCTGAGTTCTCAGCCTTGGGGAGTGACAAGTGTGGGGCTAAAAGCACTGAGAATACATCAAACTATAAAAGGGTGTGTGAGAGGGGTGTGAAAGGAAAAGCACAAATTCATCCTGGCATCACTGAGCCAAGGCCAAAGCCCCACTCCCCCTTCATGAGGTGCAGTTCTCACTGCTGCAGCAGCAGGAGTGGCCTGAGCCGTCATTGACGTTTTCATTGCTCAGCAAACAGCAGGGACCAGCCCTGGGCACCCCTGGGACAGGGCAGGGCTCAGTGTGGGCACAGCAGTGATGAGGTGGGGGCAGCAGCGCTGGCACAGGAAACACAACCTGTCCCTGCAGCAGCCTTTGGTTGGGCTCTCGAGGACGTTGTGTCCTTCAGAGAGGCCAAAGCACCAAATGAGATCAGACAGGACCTGGACAAAAACCTCCCCGGCCCTGACTCCCCCACACTGTCCTCTGAGACAGAGGCCATGAGTCAAACCTCGCTCTGCCTCCTCCCCTCGCAGCACCTTCGCTCCTCTCAGCTCTAATTAAAGGCAGCGAGTGCTTGGAGCAGGGAGATGAATCCTGTGGTGAAACGGGGCCGGGATGAATCATCCCTCGAGGGCAGAGTCCTCCCGGAGCTGGAGAGCCCTTCTGGGATGAGAGGAGGCTCAGCAGCGAGGGACAGCCACGAGTGCTCCCAGGCAGCCCTGGCCGTGCCCGGTGCCAGCTGGCAGAGCTGAGCTGCGGTGCTCTGGAGCATCCTCATCTCCCTGGAGAGGCTCTCGCTGAGCCCTCGAGCCCTGCCAAGTGGAGATGCTCAGCTCCTCCTGCCCTGCAGATCCACGGGCAGAGGATGGGAGGGGAACAGCTCGTCCCTGCTGTCACTCCGTGGAGCCCCAGCCCTCCCTTGGTGACTCCTGATCCATTCCAACCCAGCTCGGGCACAGCCAGTGCCCTGCAGGATGGGAACCCAGCAGGGAGTTCTGCCCTGGTCTGTAAATGCCCTGCAGGATGGGAACCCAGCAGGGAGTTCTGCCCGGGTCTGTAAATGCCCTGCAGGATGGGAACTCACCAGCGAGTTCTGCCCGGGTCTGTAAATGCCCTGCAGGATGGGAACTCACCAGCGAGTTCTGCCCGGGTCTGTAAATGCCCTGCAGGATGGGAACTCACCAGGGAGTTCTGCCCTGCTCTCTAAATGCCCTGCAGGATGGGAACCATCAGCCCTGCTCTGTAAATGCCCTGCTGTGGGTCAGGCAGCACCGGGCACAGGGAGCTGGCATCACAGAGGCCCCGAGGGCCGATCCGTGCCAGGAGAGCTGTAAATCCAGACTTTCCTTTCCTCTCCAGCCTGGCTGGCGCTTCCCAGGCGTGAGGGAAGGAGCCACTGCCTGTGCCCAGAGCCAGCGTTGTCCCCGCTGCTCTCAGGAGGAAGGGTGGCACCACACCTGGGAGCTCTGGGCTCCTGACATGGACCCAAGCTTGCCGTGGTCACCGTGCCCACACCACGGGGTCAGGGTGGGCTCCCAGCCCCGGCGCTGGAGGTGCCAGGTGACCCCGGCAGCTCCTGCAGGGCTTTTCCCGGGATGTTTGTGAGGGGAAGGGGCACGGCCCGGCATAGCCCCCACCCCCGGGCCTCAGGTGCCCCCTCCCAAAGCACCCCCTGCCCTCCGGGGAGCTGCTCCTCCGCTGCTGCTCCGTGAGTCACATCACTGATGTCACCTCCCCGCGTCACCGCAGCGCCCAGATGGATTTAATGAGCCTTTGTTTGCTTCGGCTAAGAAAAACCTCAAAGAGGCTCGGCCTGCAGCAGCCCGAGGAGCCAGCAGGTCGCTCTGCCATTGTCCTGTCCCCACAGGAGGACGGAGAAGTGCAGAAGGGGCTGAGAGCAAGAGCAGAGTGTCAGAGAGCTGGGGACAGCATCCAGGTCACTCCTGGACTGCTCTGTCCTCCCCAGCGCCTGCCATGTGCCACCCTCCTCACAGTGATGCCTTTCCCTGGCCTTAAAATTAAAACCAAAACACGATTTATGGGGAAAAGGGATTTTTACCTTGGTGTTTATTTCAGGATCCTGGGGTGCATCCATTTTCAGGGCATTCCACCTGGACCAAGTTCTGCACCCCAGGATCCTGAAATAAACACTGAGGTAAAAACTCCTTTTCCCCATAAACTGTGTTTGGGTTTGAATTTTAAGCTCAGGGAAAGGCAGCACCAGGGCACAGCAGGGAAGCACCTGCACTGCTGTGATTGCACCAGGGTGGCACAGGGGCAGTGCCACCGTGCCCGTGACCTCCTCCAAAGGCCATGAGGAGCAGATGCCATTCCTGGCTGGAATTCACAGCCACGTGCTGGCACTTCCCCACAGCCACCACACTCTGTCCTGGGGCCACCAAAGCCAAGGGACAGAGCCACCCTGGCATCTTTGGCCACACCTGAGGAGTGAATCCTGATTTCCACCAATACACACAGGGAATTTTAAGGTTGTAGTGCTTTAAATCCAGAGGAATAAATCATTGCTAAGCAGAAGGGAACAAAATTCATGACAAAAACCCAGGGAAACGACGATGGCTCCTCTCTCTCCTGTGAAGGTCACCAAAAAGGGAAGCACCACGTGAGGCCCCCAGGAGCCCAGCAGTGTAAATAGTCAGTGGACAGAGGGCATCTTCTATTAAAGGAAGTGTCTCACTAAAATACATAGGCATCATATAAATTATTGGATAATGAAATTCCAGTTAATTTGCTGCCTGGTCAGCCACAGCCCTCCTGCCACGCTCCTGAGCAGAGCCGAGAATCTGAAGAAGGAATTACATTGGGAGGGAGGGAGCTGGTCAGGGGGGGAAAGAGCAGCAGGTCAGGGGGGTTTGGGAAAGAGCAGCGGGTCAGGGGGGTTTGGGAACAAGCAGCAGGTCAGGGGGGTTTGGGAACGAGCAGCTCCTTCAGGATGAGTGGGGGGACACTGCACCCCACAGCCCCACGGCCCCACAGCCCAGCCCCCCTTGTCCTGTCCCTCCAGGCCCTTCTCCAAAATCCCTCTGCAGCTCTTGGAGCACTTTAGACACTGGGAGGGGCTCTAAGGTCTGCTTGGATCCTGCTCCTCTCCAGGTGAATATTTCCATCACCTCCATCAGCTCCAGGCTGCTCCCAGCTCATCTCAGCCAGTTCTGCCCCGAGGAGCAGCCAAGAGCAAATGGCCTGGGAAGGACACAGAGGGATGGGAAGGACACACAGGGATGGGAAGGACACACAGGGACAGGAAGGACACACACAGGGATGGGGAGGACACACAGGGATGGGAAGGAGACACAGAAGGATGGGAAGGACTCACAGGGATGGGAAGGACACAGAGGGATGGGAAGGACACACTCAGGGATGGGAAGGACACACACAGGAATGGGAAGGACACACACAGGGATGGGAAGGACACACAGGGACAGGAAGGACACACACAGGGATGGGAAGGACACACAGAAGGATGGGAAGGACTCACAGGGATGGGAAGGACACAGAGGGATGGGAAGGACACACTCAGGGATGGGAAGGACACACACAGGAATGGGAAGGACACCTGCAGGAATGGGAAGGACACCTGCAGGAATGGGAAGGACACACACGGGGATGGGAAGGACACACTCAGGGATGAGCACACGGCAGCACTGCCCAGGAGCTCCCTTCCAGCCCCATCCCATGCCCAGCTCTGCAGTGCCCAGCCCTGGCCACAGCCTCTGCTGCTCCCGGACTGCTCCTGTCAGCTCTGCCCTCAGCTCTGCCCGCAGCTCTGCCCTCAGCTCTGCCCACAGCTCTGCCCTCAGCTCTGCCCTCAGCTCTGCCCACAGCTCTGCCCTCTCTCCCTGGGCTGCAGACGAGACAGGGACTGTCTCTGGGAGCTCGGGACAGGAGCTGTCTGTCTCTGGGAGCTCGGGACAGGAGCTGTCTGTCTCTGGGAGCTCAGGGGAGGGAGACAACCTCGGGAGACAACCCCCACCCCTTTGCCCTGGGGGTGCCTCAATCCCATGGGGGGAATGAGACCCGGGAATGGGAAGGTTGGGAGCATCTTCCCCTTCCAAGGAAGAGCTGCAGTGCTGGAAAGCAAAGTGCAGGATCAGGTCTGGGACCATGGCCTGGAGTGGGTCTGCAGTACAAATCCCATTGAAACTCCTTCCCATCACCCTTTTCCTTCCTCCCTCTGCTGCCCTGAGCCACTGGCACTGCTCAGCCCCAAATATTCCGCGTGTTCTGTGTAATTTTAAAGCCATTATGTCAGCTGCTCTCTCCCCCCAGCTCTCGAGGCCTCCAGTTGCTGTGTCAGAATGTAATTAGCTTTTGATGGGATGTTAAGATTTCTTGGGCTCCCGTGGAGAGGCAGCGTGGGGAGAGCGAGGCAGCGAATTGTGATTGTCACTCCCCATGGGAAGCACTCGAGGACCCTGGAAGACTCATTTACAAAAATGCAAAATAAATAAATAAATAAATAAATAAATAAATAAATAAATAAATCCAAAAGCAGCAGACCCAGTAGGCTTTGGTTTAATCGACTGAAGTCACTGAGATTTTTTTTTTTTTTAACCTCCGTGCTCTT
>VZTN01025214.1:87503-99693 GCA_013400515.1 Erpornis zantholeuca
TTTTTAAAAAAAAAAAAAAAAAAAAAAAAAGCACCACTCCAACCTGCAATACCAATAAACATTATCCATCTTAAGAACAGTATTTATATTTTTATATATAGATTTCTATATATATATATTTCTATGTACAGGATGTCCTTGCCTCGTGTCAGAGGAGCATCTCAGTAGGAGCTGGAGATGGGTTGGGTTTTATAGCACTTGGATTTCAAAGTCTGCCCTTGGCCAGAGACACCCAGCAAGGAGGTATCAAAATAAAACAAAAAGGAAAAGAAAAAATCTTCATTTTAAAACATATATACATCTCCTCCAGTCTCTGTTGTCTCTGCAGGACTAACTGGGGGTTTCAGTTTTCCTCCTTTTCCTCCTTCTGGGAATGCTTTCCCTGGAGCCCTGTGGGTGCTGGAGGGTGGGCAGCCCCAACCCTTCCCATTCCCAGGGATTTTGGAGGCTCAGCTCAGCCATTTCCACACAAAACCAAACAATTTCTGCACCTTTCTGCAGCCACCACGCAGCACAGACAGGTCTGGGGAGAGATGGGGACTGGGAAAAACCAGATTTATCCCAGGTGAGCCAGGTGCTGCTGTCACCAGGTGCTGCTGTCACCAGGTGCTGCTGTCACTGGAGCTTTTGGGGGTAAAAATGACCTTTTGGTGACGAGGCAGAATGGGCACACGGCAGCCGAGGTGGCAGGGAGGGAAAGGAAGGAAGGAATGGTGTCAAATAGCCCTTGGAATAAATCATTGTCAGGCTGTGAACTCCTCAGGGAGGGCCTGGGATGGTGCTGGAACCCCCTCAGCACAGCGCCGGCACATCCTGCGAGGGCAGAGAGGGCAGGGATGGCTCCTCCTGCCCTCCTTCACCCCTGGCAGGCAGATGGAAACATCTGCTGGGTTTGCTACTGCAGGACACGGCCGTGCCAGCCGTGGGAGAGAGCTCTCCTTGGGGAGAACTCCCTGGGGGCAGGGACCCCCAGCTCCAGCCATGCCAGCTGTGCAGGCTTCCTCAGTCCCTGGGGGGAACTCCCTGGGGGCAGGGACCCCCAGCTCCAGGCAGGCAGGGTGGGGAAGCTTCCCCTGCCCTGGGGAGGGAACAGGGATGGGGGTGAAGGACGGCACAGAGATGGAGGACAGGATGAAACCTCGCACTTCTGGAGGGCAGATTCTCATCTGCTCTGCTCTGTCTGCCCCAGGAGCGATGGTGAGGGGCTCTGGGTGGCCCTCGGGACAGAACCAACCCCCCTCAGTTCCCTGGGCAGACCCCAGACCTGGATCCCCCTGGCTGCTGTTTATTCCCTTTTTCCCAAGGCTGTTTATTTATCCCATCCGGGCTGGGAGCAGAACTGCTGGAATTAGCACAGCATGGGATGGAACAGGGGCCACTGCAGCCCCACCTGCAGCAGGATGGAGCTAAAAACCACCAGGTTCCTTCAGCCCAAGCCAACACCAGCCCAGACCTGACCCTCCCGCCCCACCAGGCCCAGCAAAGGCCAAGAGCATCAACGGGAAACTGCCCGGGGGTGGCATCCAGGAGGTGTTTGGGATGAACCCAAAATGTGAGGGTTTTGCTTCAAACACAGTGACACACAAGGGGTTAAAACCAGGCCCACGGGCCTGTGGGACACCAGGAGGAATTTACAGCTGCAGAGGGAGAGGGAGGTGTGGATTTGCTGGGGAACCATCCCCTGGGAAGCTCTGCAGAAGCTCCAGGACAGTCCTGGTCACTCCCTGCAGAGAGACCCTGCCTGGTCAGTGCCCCCCATGCCTCCCAGCCCTCTCCCCTCTGTCCAGGGCTCGACACACTCCTGGTCAGTGCCCCCCACGCCTCCCAGCCCTCTCCCCTCTGTCCAGGGCTGGACACACTCCTGGGCAGAACTCACAGACCTAAAACAAGCGAGGACCAAACTCATGGCACAAAAGGGCAGAAACTCGAGAGCTCCTGGGGGCTCAGAGTGAGTCCCCACCGAGGGAAATCCTCCAGGAGCCACTTCAGCTCCACACACGACAGAGCAACACCTCCCAGGATCCATCCCTCCCTGCTGGGGAACGGCCTCGGCTCCTTCTGCCTCCTCTTCCTCCCCTCCTCTCCAGCGGCTCCGGAGAGCCACCAGCACTGCGGGGCCTCATCCTGCACCACCAACCCCGGGCTGGGGCTCCGAGGGACAGGATCAGCTCTGGGATCCACCTGAGGGATGGGATCAGCTCTGGGATCCACCTGAGGGACGGGATCAGCTCTGGGATCCACTCGAGGGATGGGATCAGCTCTGGGATCCACCTGAGGGACAGGATCGGCTCTAGGATCCACCTGAGGGATGGGATCAGCTCTGGGATCCACCTGAGGGACAGGATCGGCTCTAGGATCCACCTGAGGGATGGGATCAGCTCTGGGATCCACTCAAGGGATGGAATCAGCTCTGGGATCCACCTGAGGGATAGGATGAGCTCTGGGATCCACCCTTGGCCGCTCAGACACGCCCGGGGCAGGGAGGAGAGGTGGAGAGCAGCTGACACATCCCCACGTCCGTTGGTTTTCCGGATCCGAAGGGTTTCCCGCTGGGTCCTTTGCTGTTTCCCCCCAGCCCGAGCAGGGACGCAGTGTCCAGCCGGGCAGTGTGGCCGGCACGGCCCTGGCACGGCCCTGGGTGCCCCTCTCGTGGCCAGGTGCTATCTGCTCTCCAGGGACTCCAGGTATTCCAGTGCTATGTCGTAGCAGAAGTGGTACTGCTCCTGTTGGGGAGAGGAGAGCGAGTGTTACCATCCCTAGGGAATCTCCCAAAGGTATCCCTGTCTGAGGATAGTGATGTCCAACAGCCCTAAGGAAACACTCACCAGCCTCTGAGGGCCTTGTGAGAGTCCTGCTGGAGCCACAGGCAGGACAAACCCCACTCCTGGCCAAGGACAGCCACTGCTGGGGCTGGGGATGGTGCCCCCGATGCCAGGATGATGTTTTGCTGTTTCTTTCACACCCCTCTCACACACCCTTTTATAGTTTGATGTACTCTCAGTGCTTTTAGCCCCACACTTGTCACTCCCCAAGGCTGAGAACTCAGCTCAGCCCCACGGCACCGTTAAACCAGGAGAGCAAACATCCTGGGAGCCCCAGACACCAAGGGCCTCTCCAGAACACATTTGGGAACCTCAGCCAGGCCCAGCCAGGGGGAAGGTTCCTCACAACGAGGGCTTCACTCCAGCCTCTCCCTGGGGGATCTCTGATCAATATGTGAATTTTGCAAGGCCTACAATTGTGTGTATTTGGGTGTGAGGTGTGCATGCATTTTCAGGGCATTCCACCTGGGCCAAGTGCTGCACCCCAGGATCCTGAAATAAACCCCGAGGTACAAACCCCTTTTCCCCATGAACTGTGTTTGGTTTTAACTTTAACCCTGTCCCACAGGCTGCAATCCAGCACTCTGGGGACACACAGCATCTCTGCCTGCCCCAAGGGAGGCACCAGGACTGCAATGTCCCCTCCTGTGAAAACACCTTCATTCCCCACCCCAGGCACAACCAGCACTGGGGCTTCAGCGACCTCATCACCTCCGTGACTGACAGGTGTCAATCAAACAGTGGCAGAGCCGTGGCAGCGATGAAGCCTGGGGTTGGAGGTGTCTGAAATAAAACCTTAGGCAAGAAATTGAGGAGGTTTTGTTTCTGAGTTCAACAGAGGCTGGAAAGGGGGGAGGGCCCAGGCAGAGATCCCTGGTTGGAGCGGATGGAGAGGCCCTGCCCTGGCTGCCAGGACATTCCTTTATCACAAACTCTCCTGCCAGCAGCACCAGGCTCGCACTCCCACCCTTTCCTGAGACATCCAGGGATGGTGTCAGCACCTTCCCACCCTTCCCTCCCCCTCAGCTGCGCCAAGGGAAAGCCCAGAGTGTCTGACTCCTGGTTTTATAACCAAAATCCCTGAACTGGGGCTTGTGAGGGCAGAGTCCTTCCCTGCTCCTCTCCATGACCTGTTCCTGGCTCTGCCACCCTCACACAGCTCCCAGCACAGAAACCTCGGGGGAGCTGTGCCCAGCCCCAGGAGATGTCACTCCAGGGAGCAAAACCAACCAGAGTGGAGGAAAAACCCCAATCCAATCAGGATTTTGGTGCTGCTACAAGCACTGGGACACCAGGTGGGAGCACTGCAGGTATGACAGGAGAGCTCATCTCCCCAAATCCCAGCTGCAGGACAGGGATTGGAGCCTGAGCACGGGCAGGAAAATCCTGTTATCCCAGGGGGTGGGCGGCTCCGGGATCCCAGGTGGGAGCAGGCAGAGGAGGAGAAGGACTTCAAAGCGAGGAGGCTGCGGCAGCCCAGATTAAAAGCACATAATGCTTTTTGGATTAAGGAAAGGGATTGTTTCCATTTATCATCACATAAAAATAGTCCCCGGGGCAAACAGAGGGGGAAGAGGCACAGGCAGCAGGAAGTGCTCTCCGCTGGGCTGAGCTCCTCTCCCCAGGCACGGATCCCTGGCCTCCCGGTGCTCCCGGAGATTGAGATTCCCAGAATAGCCGGTTCAGGTTCATTTGAGGCGGGAGGAGGCTTGTGTCCTGATGGGAAATGTTGCCTTTTTTTAATACCTTTGCAATTTAGCCCAATGGGTCTGGTGGCTTCATGCTTGTCACAACATCTTTCCATTATCTGCATCCCTCCCCCCTGCTCCCCTCTCCCCTCCCTCACCTTCTCCTCCACTTTTAATTCCTAATGCAAATCACATCCCCTCCTCAAAACCATTTCAATTTGCAACTTAGGGATTTTATAATCCAAACGGGGTAAACATTTCCAGCTGACTTGCTCTTAAAACATCGTGAGGCACCTGGATCCCTGCACCATGGGGACAGACACGTGCCTGCTCCCACTGCGGGCCCAAATTAGGGTAGGGGCTCTTGGGCCTGAGCTGCTGCCAGCTCCAGCCTCCTCCTCAGGACACATCCTCCTCCCAGCAGCTCATCCACCCCTTTGCTCCCCTCCAAATGCTCGTTCCCTCTTGTATTTCCAGCAGGAATTCATCTGACCCCACACCAGCGCTGCTCCCGACGCCACAAACCTTCCAGAGAACCACATCCCATGGTGGATGTGGCTCTGCCTCACCACTCCTGGGGAGGATTTCCAACAGCCCCAGAGCAGATTCCGAGGCCATGCTGGGATGGAAACGAGCCCAGGGTGGCTCTGAGGAGCTGCCTCACCCCCCAGCCCATCCCAGCACGGCGCTGGCCTCAGGACACCCACGATGCTCATCCGGATTTGGGGTGGCAAAGGAGGTGTTTTGGGAAGGGAGCATCCCCAGCGCCTCTCCTCCGTGCCAGGAGCAGCAGCCAGGGCGCACAGGGAGGGCCTGGTGCTTACCAAGGTCTCCACCATATTTGGTTTGTAGTTGCGCAGGGTCTTGGCAGCGAAGAAGACATCTGCCATGTTGTGACACTTGAGCATCTCCAGGATCATGGTGGAGGCGCAGAAGGTGCCACTCCGGCCACCTCCGTTCCTGGTGGGACAAACACCAGTGTCAGGGGTGAGGAGGTGCCATCAGGGCCCCTTCCTGCTCCCTCCAAGTCTCCCTGTCCCCATCCCACCCTGCATCCCAGGGGATGTCCCAGAGCAGGGCCTTGTACCTGATGCCTTAGGGTTTAACTTTTCTATGTTCCCAACCCTGCCCTGCCCAGTGTCACTCTGCAGTTCCCTGGAGCTCGTTCAGTGCTGTTCTCTCATGCTCACACACACACAACAAAGCCTCTCCAGCTCTCCAAGGACACCCAGACCCTCCTAGGCCCAACTACTGCAAACCACAATCTTGGCGACAGGGGGGCAAGCTTGGGCAAATTCCATCCTTGCCTGGCTCCTGCTTGGGGAATTGATGCTGAGATCCAAGTGGGAAGAACTCGGGAGCTGTCCTTGTCCATGTTGGGATGCCCTGAGGCAGGAGCCTCTGGAGCCCAGAGTGTACCTCTGAAGGCCTTTCCAATCAATCCCTCCTTGATTCCTTTATTCCTGCCTGGGCTCTGTTTCTAGGGAGCCATTTAAGGCATCATACCCAAGATGGGGACCTCACCCCACCCCATAGGGTGGCAGGACAATGATCCTGCTCTCCCACCCTTACCAGAGCATGGAAACACCTTTCTGGACCAGCAGGGCTGGATCTGAGACACTTGGGCTCAGGTCCTGGCCCTGCCATGGATCAGCTCCTGGTGTGACCCTGGGCTGGTGTCAGGGTGGGGCTGCTGCCTGCAGGAACCATCCCACATCCCACCCCGAGCTCTGGAACTCCCCACATCCAGGCTGAACCCCTGATCCCACACCTGAACAGAGGAGAGGAGGAGAGAACACGATGCCAGAGCTTTATAAAGCATGTTCTCCAATTATCCTTCAGCTAACGAAGATGGACAAGGCTGTAATTAGTTTTTGATTAAAGGCTCTCCTGCTGTCTCTCCCCATCTGTGAACGTGCCGGGCGCCATCCGAGGGGAACACACTCAGAGTTTGGGAGCTCATCCCCCTGGGAGGAGAGGATGGAGACCACCCAGGGCTGGGCAGGGCCTGGAGCAACCTGCT
This sequence comes from Erpornis zantholeuca, assembly GCA_013400515.1. Taxonomy (NCBI): domain Eukaryota; kingdom Metazoa; phylum Chordata; class Aves; order Passeriformes; family Timaliidae; genus Erpornis; species Erpornis zantholeuca. Next base: position 94,037 of record VZTN01025214.1, read on the forward strand.
CGAGTAGCAGGGGTCCCTCCCACGGGAACGAGAGGAGCTTTGAGGTCCCTTCCAGACCATGGTTCTGTCCTCCCGGATGAGCAGCAAGCGGTGGGAGAGGCACAGCTCCTGCCCTGTCCCTCTGGAGCCTGTGACACACATGAGGACACAGGTGGGGACAGGGCTGGGACCTCTGCCAAGGGCTGGGCCAGCACTGATGCTAGAGTGACTTCTTGCTTTTCCTTTCACACCCCTCTCACACACCCTTTTATAGTTTGATGTACTCTCAGTGCTTTTAGCCCCACACTTGTACCTCCCCAAGGCTGAGAACTCAGCTCAGCCCCACGGCACCGTTAAACCAGGAGAGCAAACATCCTGGGAGCCCCAGACACCAAGGGCCTCTCCAGAACACATTTGGGAACCTCAGCCAGGCCCAGCCAGGGGGAAGGTTCCTCACAACGAGGGCTTCACTCCAGCCTCTCACTGGGGGATCTTTGATAGATGTGCTAATTAGCAAGGCCTAGAATTGTGTGCATTTCAGTGTGTGAGGGCAGTGTGTGCATTTTGGAGCATTCCACCTGGACCAAGTGCTGCACCCAAGGATCCTGAAATAAACACTGAGGTAAAAAACCCTTTTTTCCCCATAAACTGTGTTTGGGTTTTAATTTCAAGACCAGGGAATGGCGACAGCACAAAGGGCAGGCTGCTGTCCCCCCAGGGAGGAGGTGACCATGGGTGCCTCACCCTAGACTCAAGTTGTGTCAGAGGTGGCCCCGTGTGGGGACAAAGCCCCCCCGGTGTGGGCAGGGAGCCTGGAGCCCTCTCTGCCCCAGCCTCTGCTCCTCCCCAGCTGCCACTCACAGGCAGTGCACCACAGTCCTGCCATCGCCGCTCTCCTTCTGCCACCGCTCCACCTGGGCCAGGAGGTGCAGGAAGGACTTCTTGGAGTCGGGGGTGTCTCGATAAGCTGACCAGCGCAGGTACTGGAAGTGCCGAACCATCAGGTGCCCTTCCTGCAACTGGAAAAGCAAAACTCATCAGCTGGAGCCCATGGGCTGCCCTCACTTGCCTCCACTGGCGGTTGGATGGAGGGCAGGAGGGGTTTGTTATGCATGGACAGAAGAGGAAGAGAGGAAAACACTTTCCTGCTGCTTTCACATGCATGGTTCAGCCCCCTCCTCCAGCTCCCTCTGGTTCCACCACCCCATCGCACCCACTGAGGAGGTTTATCCAACCCCACAGCACCCTGGGTTGTCTCCGTATCCCCCAAAACCTGCTCCTGGGCCCCTGAGCCCCCCCAGGGCTTCTCCATCGCCCCCTCCCCTTTGTGAGGGACGCGGCTCTGTCACTCTCGCTGGAAAGCTGAAAGCTGCCACAGAGGCAGGAGCTGGACACTGTAATCTGGTTAGTGTGGGAACCTAATCTGGTTAGCTGCAGCCAGGAGCAGGAGCACACCAGGAGCTCAGCAGGCTCGAGCCAGGCACACGTGGGGCTCCTGAGCACGGGAGGGGATGAGAGCACGGCCGAGACCTCCAGACACAGCCCAGGGCTCGTGGGGGGAGCACATGGAGGAGAAAGGGGGAGCAGGCACTGATGGGGGTCAGGCACAGATGGGGGTCAGGGATAGATGGGGGTCAGGGATAGATGGGGGTCAGGCACCAATGGGGGTCAGGCAGACATGGGGGGCCAGCCACAGACGGGGGTCGCAGGCACCGATGGGGGTCAAGGATAGATGGGGGTCAGGCACAGGTGGGGGTCAGGCACAGATAGGGGACACTCTGGAGGGCTCCATCTACCCAGCTTCAGAGGGATGAGCACCAGACCTTCTCCACCCAGCAGGAGCAGGTGTTCCTGTGGGGGAACTGCTGCTCCTGGGGACTGGGAGCTGCGGGCGTTCGGTGCCCACTCCAACCTGCACACCCCAAACAAGGGAATTTCTGAACCTTTTTGGGAGTTCTGATGTGAGCTGGTGATGTGCCTGTGGTGGGCTGACCACCCCGGGCTCCAGTTTTTGCTTCCAGCTGGAAGCCAGGGAGGCACAGGGGGAAAGGGAAACAAATAAGCGGAGTTAAAAAAGAAGAAAACTCCCCTGACAGCCCAGGAAGGAAAGTTTTGGGATCTGTTTTGAAGTGAGGTGAAAGCCCTGGAGCACTTGTGACACCCCCAACACCCAGCTCCCCTCCAGCAAGGCTTGGCACAAAGTGGCTCCATGCATTTACCAGCAATCTGCTCCCTGGAGGAATCTCCTCGTCAATCCTGAGATTTCCATCAGGCTGCATTTTAATTTAGCCCAGAGTATATTCTACCACCCGAGAGCTGAGCAGATCTGGTGTAGGATTTTGTGCTGACACCCAGGAAATGCCAGATGCTCCCTCGGGGAGCGTGAACCAAAACCCTCTTTGTGTGAAGAGCCCAGATAATCAGGATTTATCTCCTCTGGCCATCCCACCAGAGCACCTTCCCAGCCGGGCTGTCAGCCAAGCCACACGCTCCCTTCCAAGCTCCCTAATTCCCATCTGCCCAGTGACCTTCACTGGGGCACTGGCCTAAGCCTCTTGGCAACCACCAGGAGTTTAAAGACCTCAGGGATGTCACCTCCTCCCAGCAGGCATTTGTAGGTAAATCAGCTTCTTCTCTCCGTGCACAGTTGTGCATCCCCACGGTCCCAGTCCCTGCCCTGCATTTCTCCTCTTTCAAGGCAAGCTGAACCAGCCATGCAACACTGACAAAGGGCAAAAATCTGCATGGACCTTCCCATCCTGCAGGGAAAGGGCTCTGCTGGTACCAGGGGAGCTGCTGAGCCCACCTGGGGAGTGTCCATCCCGTGCAATGTGTGGCTGGCAGAGATGGACCTTCAGGCAGGAGGAAAAAGATCTTCCTGCAGTTTTCTAACACCTTTCAAGGAGCTGTGAACTCCAGAGAGGTTGGATGGAGCAATGGCAATTTTACAGGCTCCTCTCTGGCAGGAGGAGAGCTGGGGCTGCCTCCTCTGGAGGAGCTGAGCCAGGCTGGAGACCCCAGGAGTCAGGGAGGATCCTACTGCTCTCCACAACCCCCTGAGAGCTTGGAGCCAGATGGGGTCAGTCTCTTCTCCCAGGTAACAAAGAAAGAGGAAACAGCCTCAAGCTACATCGTGGAAGTTTAGATGGGGTATGGGGAAAATATCTCCACCAAGAGTTGTCAGCCCTGGCACAGGCTGCCCAGAGAAGCTGTGGCTGCCCCAGCCCTGGAAGGCCAGGTTGGATGGGACTTGGAGCAACCTGGGACAGTGGAAGGTGTCCCTGCCCATGGCAGGAAGGACAAGGTTTTGGAGTTCCCACGCTGGGATTCTGTTCCCCGTAGAAAGCAGCTCACCCGTGTGACGTTCTGCACTCGGAAGAGCCGGGACACGATGTCCTCGTCGGCCGCTCCCGAGATGAACTCCACCTCCATGGGGCCGTACTGCTGGAGCCCCGGCTCGGGCCAGTACTGCAGGCAGGGCTGTGGAGAGAGGCAGGGCTCAGCGGGGCTGGGAACGGGGCTGGGACTCGGGGAAGGGCAGCAGGCAGGGCAGGAAACGCCCGCGAAGGAAGAGGCTGGTGCTGGAGCCGTGGGGCTGCTGGTGGCCCCAGCGTGGGGTGGTGGCCCAGGAGGGACAGAGGATCCACGGACAGAGGATCTCCCAGCTTAGTGAGGGATCAGAGATGAAAGGTCAGGTCCAGCCGCAGCACCCCCAGAGCCTCCTGCCACTGCATGGACACAACAGCTGACACTGCCAGGAATGGAGACTGCTGGGCCAGGAGGGTGTGGGATGGAGACTGCTGGGCCAGGAGGGTGTGGGATGGACACTGCTGGTCCAGGAGGGTGTGGGATGGACACTACTGGGCCAGGAGGAGGCAGGATGGACACTGCTGGGCCAGGAAGGTGTGGGATGGACACTGCTGGGCCAGGAGGAGGCAGGATGGACACTGCTGGGCCAGGAGGAGGCAGGATGGACACTGCTGGGCCAGGAGGAGGCAGGATGGGCTGTGCCCTGGTTCCAGCAAAGACCTGATGCTGCACAATGCCAGAGCAGGGCTGGGCTGCTCCCAGTTAGGTCTCAAGCCCTCTGGGCTTTAGGAGCCCCTCTGCCACCAGCAGTGACAGCAGCGTGGGATGCCAGCGCTCCTCGTCCCACGGCCAGGACATCCCAAAGCAAAGCAATCCCAGCCTGCATCCCCGGGGAGCAACTCCCCTGCCCGTGTCCGTCACGGCGCTGATGGATGGCTCGGTCCCTGGAGCACGGGAGAGATTGTTTTCACAGGGTGACAGCTGGGAAACCAGCACCGACACAAAATATACGATGTTTGTCACCGCACTTTCACAGGGCATTTAGCAACGCGGGTCAGCCACGGCCCCGGCCCAGCCGCACGGCAAACGTGTCTGAGGAATAATTGGTTATTAATAGGGGCTATAAATCTCTGAGATCTCTGAGCCTTCCAGACTCACAACTATAATTTGAGTATTAAAACTTCCCTTGGCAAGGCGTAGTTCAAGTGAGGGCTGTACCCTCAAAGTCACCTTACGGAGCTGCCTGCTGGAAAGGCTCATTTATTACCTGTTGGTCTTACACCAGTAAACATTTAGGATCCAGCTAAATGTTGTGACCAGACACCCCTGAAGAGCAGACAGCAGGAGAGAGGCAGGGCTGAGCAACGAGGAAACGGCAGAGGAGGGAAGGGAAGGGAAGGGAAGGGAAGGGAAGGGAAGGGAAGGAAAGGAAAGGAAAGGAAAGGAAAGGAAAGGAAAGGAAAGGAAGAAAAGAGGAAAGGAGGAAAGGAAAGGAGGAAAGGAGGAAAGGAANGGAAGGGAAGGGAAGGGAAGGGAAGGGATCCCATCCCTCTGCCCTGCTCAGGTGAGACCCCACCTGCCTCCAGCTCAGGGGACATGGACCTGCTGGAGCGATGCCAACACCAACGGAACGCCAATGCAATGTCAACAGAATGCCAACGCCAACTCAAAGCCAACACCAATGGAACACCAATGGCAAAGGAATGCCAAAGGAATGCCAACACCAACTCAAAGGCAACACCAATAGAACGCCAAAGGAACACCAACAGAATGCCAACACCAACTCAAAGCCAATGCCAATGGAATGCCAAGGCCAACAGAAGACCAACACCACCTCAAAGCCGACACCAATGGAATGCCAAAGGAATGCCAACGCCAACTCAAAGCCAATGCCAACGGAACTCCAACGCCAACTCAAAACTGACACCAATGGAACGCCAAGAGAACACCAACGCCAACTCAAAGCCAACGGAACACCAACGGAATGCCAGTGGAACACCAATGCCAATGGAACGCCAACGGAATGCCAATGGAACACCAATGCCAATGGAACGCCAACGGAATGCCAATGGAACACCAATGCCAACTGAACACCAAGGCAAATGGAACGCCAATGCCAATGGAATGCCAAGGCTAACTCATAGCCAATGCCAATGGAACACTAACAGAATGCCAAAGCCAATGGAATGCCAAGGCTACGCCAACACCAACTCAACACCAATGCAACGCTCTTGCAATGTCAGCACCAATGGAACGCCAACACCAGCACAACGCCAACACCAACTAATGTCAACACCAACTAATGCCAACACCAGCACAACTCCAACACCAACTAATGCCAACACCAACTAATGCCAACACCAGCACAA
>VZTN01025214.1:106908-128513 GCA_013400515.1 Erpornis zantholeuca
GGGGGGGGGGTGGGGGGGGGGGGGTGGGGTGGGAGGGGGAGGGGATGGGATGGGAGGGGATGGGATGGGATGGGATGAACAGGATGGGATGAATGGGATGGGATGAACAGGATGGGACAAACAGGATGGGATGGGACAAGATCCTTACCCGGCCCACCTCCACCAGCTTGGTGATCATCACGATGCTGGAACAGTGCTCCTGCCACACCATGCGCCAGAAGTCATACACCATCTCCTGCTTGGGCCCTGTGGGACACAGGGAAAGCCCCCACGGATGGATGGGCACCACCCGCAGAACCCAGCCCTGGCAGTGCCCTGATATCACCACGTCCCCCCTGCTGCCCGTGCAGCACAAACAGCCCCACAGCACCCCAGAGCAGCACAAACAGTCCCACAGCACCCCAGAGCAGCACAAACAGTCCCACAGCACCCCAGAGCAGCACAAACAGCCCCAGAGCAGCACAAACAGCCCCACAGCACCCCAGAGCAGCACAAACAGCCCCAGAGCAGCACAAACAGCCCCACAGCACCTCGGAGCCCTTGTCCCCAAGGTTCTGCAGTGCCAGGGGCAGGCAGGAGGGGTGGGAGCTGCTCCACACTGGCCCCCTCCTGTCCTTTCCTGCTCCTGCCAGGTTTAGCCCCACCAGGAGCAAAACCTGGGCGACAGCAGAGCGTGGCTCACCTTGTGTGGCTATGAAGTGGTTGGACCTGTGGTAGCCCTGCAAGGCAAGCAGAGACATCAGTCCCGAGCTGGGGGACACTGAGACACCCAGGAGCTGGGGCACAGCCCCACCAGACATTTCCCGACTACCCAACTGGTAGAAATTCCCTGCAGCTGCTGGGCCAGGTCCTGCAGGTCCACTGCAGGAGGAGAGGAGGTTCAGCAGCCACTCCACACCCTGTCCTGGCAGGGTGCAGCTCCTGCCTCCCGCAAGAGGCTCCAGGAACGCCCAACCCTCACCCCTGGTCTGCACCAGGATCCTTTATCAGCACCTGCAGGGATCCACGAGCCCCACTCCAGCTCCTGCTGCCTCTGCTGACCCCCACCCCACTGCTGACCCCCACCCCATGGCAGCCCCACTCCCCTCCCTCAGCCCCACTGCCCACCCCTGAACACCAGCCCCAGAGCAGGCTCTGGCCAGGCCCCTGCCAGAGGGACTGGGAGCAGTGGCCACAGGTCCAGCAGAGCTAAACCACACCACACACATGGAGGTGACAGTGGCTTCTCCATCTCCCGTGGGAGTTTTGTGGGTCGAATGCAAGCCCTTCTCGGAGCACACAGGCCTTGCTTCCCACGCCCTGGTGCCACACTGACCCTGCTTTCCCATCCCCTGGGCCGTTCCCAGGTCCATGGATGCGTTTTCCCAGGAGTTCAGGCCACGCTGCCCAGGGCGAGGCCTGGCAGGAGGAGGGAGCAGAGAAGGGAGGAGAGGGGCACAGTTACTTACTTCTCGGTTAATCCGGATCTTAACGACCCCGTGGGGACACAGGTTTGAGAGAAAAAGATCAGACAGAGACATTAGTGAGGCACAGAGCAGAGAGGGATTAGAGCCTGGAGCAGGCCAGGGAGAGCCAGGGGACAGGGACAGGCAGAGGGACACTGCTCGGGACTGGGATCAGGCCACCACTGATGGACAACACCCTCCAGGCAGGAGGGAGGACTGGGATTTGCTGCTGCTTCCAGGAGACTCTGGAGCCTTCCTGCAGCTGCCCTGGTGTCAGCTGCTGGAGGTGACAGGGGACAGCACCAGATTCACACACACCTGCAGGACCCAGGGGTGTGAGCCCCAGAGGGGCCCTTGGTCCTCCCAACCTCTGCGTCCTCCTCCCAGGGAGAGGGAGATCCACGGCCACATGAGCAGGTGAGGGGATGGAAGAGCAGAGAGGGAATGAGAAAGGAGGGACAGAGCAGAGCAGAGCAGAGCAGAGCAGGGAGAGATGCAGCAAGCAGGAGCTGCTGATGAACACAAATAAATCAGGCAGGTCCTTCGTGATGTGTTCCAGGGATGCACCGACCAGCCCACCTCGGGCTGTCCAAACTCCTCCAAATGCTGCTGGACAGACCCTGAGGGTCCACAGGATGCACAGGAGGCTCCTGTTGCAGCCCAGACCCCAGGGACGGGGCCCTGTCCCCACTTACGTCGATGTAGTTGGCGTTGATGTAGTCGGAGTTGGGGTCGCCCAGCAGCGGGTGCAGCTTCACGCGGTGACGGTCGTCTGGGGAAAGGGGACAGGGACCATCAGGGCCAGGGCTGGCCACCCACCAGGGCCCCCTGGGCAACCACTGTGCCCCAGGAACCCACAGAGCTCAGGCTTCTGAAGCTTTCTGGGGTCTAAGCCTTTGCTAAATGCACTCACACGTGGACATGTGGTCCTGCCTCCCCTTGGTCTTGTCTTTCTTCTTGGAAGCATCCCAGCCTTCAAAGAAACTCTGGGAGGAAAGGATGGACATGCTAAGCCCAGGGCAGGACTGTGGGGTGCCCCCAGCCCCAAAAGCTCCCTGAGGAGCAGGGTGGTCCCTCCAGCCCAACACCTGTCTCCTGCAGCCCCAGCTCCACCTCCACAGCACGCTCTGCCAGCTACACTCCTGTTGCATCCACTGAACGCTCAGTTTTCCAGCAAATTACAGACTGCCTGGTTTTTCTTCTCCAGGGTTGGTTGTGGTTTTTTTCCCCAAACCTCCCCAGCCCCTTTCTCTCCTTAGCACAGAACAGGTTTGTGTGTAATAACAGTGACATTCACAGATTGGCGTAAGAGGGGGAAAGTGGAAGGAAATTACATGTTTTCTCCCCTCCCATAATATCTGAGTGCTTTCAAATGACTAGTTCCAAGAACACACAGCAGCCTTTCAAGGAGCACTAATGATTATCGCAAGCCCTGGTTTGTCCAACGCCTGAAAGGGGGGAGAGCTCCTGTTCCTGAAACAGCCGAGCATTAAACAGTCATTTCACTGGGAAATTTCAGTCTCCAGACCTGTGGGACACCAAGGAGCTGTGAAATGACCCCGCTGGCTGTGCTGAGGCAGAGGCTTGTGAAATACCCTGCTCTGTTACGAGTGCCCCAACCTGGCCAGCTGGGATGGACACAAAGCAGCCAGCAGCTCCTGGGAGAGAAATCCCTCCCTTGGCATCGCCCTCCCCAGGGGCCTGGAGCTGCCAGACTGCAGAGGATTTGCTTGTCCTGAGGCTACAGCCATGGCTATCACTGGCCAAGTGTGCTGGAGAGCAGCAGGTGACACGGCAATGCCCAGGGACAGGGAACAGGGAAAGGGACAGGGACAGGGATGGGACAGGGAACGGGACAGGGAAAGGAACAGGGACAGGGAAAGGGACAGGGACGGGGACAGGGACAGGGACAGGGAGGAGCAGCCACAGCCCTGGCAGGAGAGCTGGGATGACACACTGCGGACGGGGCTGGCAGGGCTGGTTTGGCTCACCCCAGGGACCTGCCCAAGCTGACAAATAACCCAGAGCTGCCAGCAGCAGCCACTGGATCCACACTCAGGGACACCCCCAGGCTGACAACACCAGCCCAGAGCTCCAGACCTGGAGCATCCTCTCCCTGCACGTGGCTCCAGTCCTCGTTCCCCCCCCATCCCTCCCACCTCCCGCTCCCCCGAGCCCCTGGCAGGAGCTGTCCCCACCTCATACTCCTGCTTGAAGCCGTAGCCCTCGGCTGTTTTCATCTGGTTGATGTGCTGCAGGAGGTCAGCCACGCGCACGGCCGGGTGCAGCTGCCCCGTGTGGTACGGGGAGCCCTTGCGGCCGCACTGGCGCCGGGGGGAGCCCCCCAGGAGGCTGCTGGACTCGTTGACCACGCTGCTGCGCTGGTCACCTGCACCAGGAGGGACGAGCAGAAGCCATCAGGGGCGGTGACACCTTGGGCTGCGTCCCTGTCACCTCCTCGCAGCCACGGAGGGCTGGGGGAGCACCCCCGGGGGGGGCTGGGGCTGCAGCCCCGCTCTGGGGACCACCAGGGGCCAGCCCCCAATCCCACTCCCATGCTCCTCTCGTGCTCTCTGCAGCTCTTCCTGCGCCACGGAACCAAAAATGCCCAGCACAGCCTTTTAGGGGCCCAGCAGATCTGTCAGAAATCAGCAGGCGAGGCCGTAAGGGGGTAATAACCTCATTTCCCATCAGCTGGAACAATGAGCTCCCAGGCAGACCAGCAAGAGCTCCGTGCCCAAATATTCACACAAAATCCCAAGTTGAAAAATCACCTTGCCAAAGTCTCCAGCACAGCTTAACAGTTCATTTCCCTCACTGCCAGAGACCAGCCCCAGACTGCACAAACGGAGCTCGCTGCTGTTGGATGGGGAGCCTGTGCAGGATTTACCTGGTTTATGTTGGTGCTGTGTCACTACCAGCAGAGCCAGGCTGAGACCTCACCTCTGTTTGGTGTGGGAACTCAGGGAAAGTTCCCCCAGCTCCTCCCAAAATCTGGGTTTGTGCAAAACCTGATGCTCTGCGCTGCTCCCGGGAGATGGGCAGGGACCAAGGAATTGTTTGGGCTGGGAGGGACCTTAAATCCCATCCCATCCCATCCCATCCCATCCCATCCCATCCCATCCCAACCCATCCCATCCCATCCCATCCCATCCCATCCCATCCCTGCCATGGCAGGGACCCCTCCCACTGTCCCAGGCTGCTCCCAGCCCCAAGGTCCAGCCTGGCCTTGGGCACTGCCAGGGATCCAGGGGCAGCCACAGCTGCTCTGGCAATTCCATCCCAGCCCCTGACCACCCTCCCAGGGAACAATTCCTTCCCCATCTCCCATCCATCCCTGCCCTCTGGCACTGGGAACCAACAGGACAACTCAGGAGGGTCCCTCTGCCCCCCATGACCTGACCAACAGGCTCATCATCCACTGGGATTAAAGACAAATTAATTAATTGCTGGCATTTGCAAGGTGCTGCCACAGCCACTGAGACACCACGAGGGCTTCCACGAGGATTGGTGAATTTCTTTTAAACGCACAGAAACTGAAGCACAGGGTGGGGAGGAACAGCCACCAACCAGTGACCAAGTCATTCATTTCCCTTCGTTAATTAAGGATGTTTACAGGCCATGGAGCCTCTCCCAGCCATGGCAGGGAGTCTGAACTCCCCAGCTCAGCCCCAGCTCAGCCCCAGCTCCCCCTGAGAGTTTCAAGGACAGCAAACAAATCAAAAATCCCCCAAACCTAGCTGCATGTATCAATTTGAGGAAGAGTTTGCCCTCTGGGCCTCTGTGCCCGTGAGACAGTGGCAGGAGGCGCGGAGGAGCCGCGCAGGCAGCAGCTTGCAGTCACTGTAACAGATGTTATCAGCATATGGCTGAAACTGGGCCATCCAACGAGTTATTTTACAACTAAATCAGCATGGAGACACATCCTCTGGTGGGTGTGAAGTTATCAGTCTCCCTCTGATGTGAGCGCGGGGGCTCTTTAACCCTTCAAAGCTCCGGGGGAAGCTTCCAACATCAATGTAAGCCAAGAGCTGGGACTCGCCCAGCTCCGGCGGGGCAGCAGCCACATCCTGAGCCACAGATGGCCTCAACCTGCCCAGCCCAAGCTCAGAACTCCACGAGACCCAGCTCCCCACAAGAGCTTTCCCCTGGCACACCCTGGATGGTGGGAAAAGCTCCAACACCGCTGAGATCCCTGCCCCTGGAGATTTACACAGGGCAGGGAAGGGCTGTGCCACACACACCAGCCCAAAACAGGTGTTACACCAAGCCTGCAGTATTCATAGAACCACAGAACATCCCGAGCTGGAAGGGACCCACGGGGATCATCCAGTCCAACTCCTGGCACTGCACAGACACCCCAACAATCCCTCAGCCCTGGAGCTGCGGCAGGCTGTTTCTGTGCCATTTGGGGTTACTGAGGAGAGCAGGGGGTGGCCAGCTCCCACGCTCACCTCTGTTCCCGTAGCCGTGCGTGTCCATGAAGGACAGCCCCAGGCGCTCGTCCTCCTGCAGGGTGCTCTGGTCCGTGAAGCTCCTGTCCACGGCGCCCATCATGTGTGTCTTCTCGTGCCGGTAGTTTATGGTGGCTTTGGTCATGTTCACAGGCTTCCTGCAGCAGGGAGGAGCAAAGAGAGCAGGGCTCACCATCGGGTGCTCCAAGGCTCCCTGAATGCTCCTGGGCTCGGATTATTGCAGGGAGCAGGATGGATTATTTCCAGCAGCGTGGTCAGTGTGGTCACCACGCTTTGGTGCCCTGCTGCCCCGGGCTGGCCACAGCCCCACCTGCAGCATCCCTCGCTGGCTGCAGCAGCTCCAGCAGCTCAGCCTCAGTGTCCCCTCCTGCCCCCTGCCCTCGCACAGCCAGGAGTGCTCCTCGTGCAGCCCAAGGCTCCCTCCAGCCATCTCCCATCACACGGACCTGCCCCAGCCCCGTTTCTCCAGGCACGACCCCTGGGCTGGGGAAGGTGTCCCTGCCCACGGCACGGGTTGGAATGAGAGGAGCTTTAAGGTCCCTTCCAACCCAAACCATTCTGTGATTTTAAAGCTGTGTCAGGAGCCAAATCCATCCCAAGGGATGGGCTGGACCCCCTGACTTAGCGCAGCACCTGCTGCAGAGGCTTCTCCCCCCACGCAGGCTCCCTTTTAGGCACCTCACAAAGGGGCTGGGAAATTCCAGTTCTCGCTGGGACAGAACCTTGCACCCCAAATTCAAGTCATTTCAGCAAAGAAACCTGAATCAATGTTTTTGAGAGGCAGCATCAGGCTCTGAAGGCAGAGCAGTGACTAAACCAGAGGGATGAACGGGAGATCTGAGCCCGTGTCAGCATCATGGTGGGGCTGGAACACTGCAAGGCACCGCTAAAATCCCAAATTCAACTCAGAGTCCCTGACCCTTACCCTTTATGCTGCCTTCCGTCTCTAACAAGCTCGGCAGCATTATTTTCCCTGATCCAAAGAGACCCTTAAAATGCACTTGGCAGAGAAAAGGACTTGTTGGAGCAGCAGGGTGAGGGGGGTGGCTGGGAGGAGGGTGAAGCAGGAGGAGAATGACAATTACTTACGGGTAATAGGAGTAGGAATAGTAGTTCCTCCTGGCAAGCGTGCAAACAAAGAGAACAGCAGAAATTGCATAAGCAGCTTTTCTCCAGCCCAGGGAAGGGAGGTTACGGGGCAAGTCAGCTGCCAGGAAATTCAATGCACCGTGAAGGAATCCAGCTCCCCTTTGGCACCCACAGGTTATTTACTCCAGGCAGGAGCCGGCATCCCGGCAGGAGAGCACCAGCACCAGCTCTGAGAGTGACCACACTTGTGCTGGGTGTCCACAGGGCCCTCGTCCTGTGGGTTATTCCACAGTTTTTAAGAGTGAACAACAAAGAATCCCAGGCGTAGGGATTTCCCCCAGGCTGCTGGCTAGGGGCCCAGAGGGGGAGATGGGGTCAGGATGCCACATTCCCAGTGCACCATTTACTAGAGACAAACATATTCCAAGGCTGCATTTCCATTCCACCCCATCAGTGTTTCTCCAACGGCAAAGCACTCTGGAGAAGATTAAGGAGCTCATCCCAGCTTCCCAACAGCCCCAAACTCAGGGCTCTCAGCACCAGATCTAATTTGTGGCTCTGATTTGTCCTTCAACAGGTTCATCCTGGAGTGCTGAAGCAGAGCTGCTCCTCCTCCTGTCCCACAACAGTGGGAATGCGGGAGCCACATTCACAGCTTCCCAAAACACATCAGCACTGCTGGCACCTGCTCCACCAGGGAAGGACCCAGCGGAGCCACGAGCCAGCCCTGCACCCCGAAGTGCGCAGGGATGCCACAGCCCTGCTCTCCCAGCAGCAGAAATCCTCAAGGATCCTTCCAGAGCGCACGGAGCCGTAAAGAGCTTTGCAGATTTACGGGGGCCGAGGCCGTGCCTGCTGTTTTTCTCTCCCTCTGGCTGTTCACGTACTCAGCTCCATCCTCCCAAGCCCCGTGTTTAATTGCTGCCCTTTATCCCAGCTCTGAGAGCCCCCCCGGCCCGGGGCTGCCTCCAGCCCCACACGGCAGCAGCCACTTTTCCAGGGCGTTGCATCCACGTGAGAAGCAGCAGCGGCCGCAGCCCCGGCGCTCCCGGAGATGAGTGTCCCAAAAAGCCCTCGTCCTCCTCCCTCCCACCCCAGGAGCTCTCCCCCAGTGCCAGCCCACCTCGATGGGCACGGCCACATCCGTGCTGGATGTGCTCATGCTTGGCCTGGCCAAGGGAAGCCCAGAGGCAACATCTCGGTGCAGATTAAACTGATTTTTGTAATTTCGCGCCGGGGGTGCAGGGCTGCACACGCTGGGGTCCCCTGGCTGCTGGTGGGACAGGGACAGCCAGGCTCAGCACTGGGGCAGGGCTCGGGCATGGCCAGAAGCATTTCCATCCATGCAGGGTCACCAGAGCAGCACAAAGCCCAGGAGCAGCAGGAAAAGAGGCAAAAGATCAAAAAATATGGGGGAGAGGGACAGTGGAATGAAGCTGCAGAGGGGGAAGGGGGGGGAAGGGACATGCCCAGGACTTTGGTGCTCGGTCCCCAATGTCCTGGCCGTGGCTGGTGTCACAGAGCACGGGGGCTCTGTGTCCAGTGGGTGCAAAGGCACATGGAGACACAGCTTGAGGGAGCATCCAGAGCCTGCCCAGCGCAGCAGAATCCCCACCAGTAACCCCCCAGTTAGCGCTGGGGGGGGCAGAGAAGGGCTGAGCTGGGAGNAGCACCCCCCAGCCCGCGTCTCCTTACCCTTTCCGAATGGCGACGATGATGGCTCCCAGCAGGATGATGAGGACGATGAGACCCCCGGCACAGATCCCCAGGATCAGGCCCATCTCCTCCGAGTGCTGGGACACCTCCAGGGGACGCTTGCTCTCTTTGCAGGCAGCTGCCAGGGCACAAGGACAGGCAGGAGGGGTCAGCACTCGGCTCCAGGGGGGTTGGCAACACCAGACAAGAAAACCCTGGGATTCCTCCCGTGGGATGCTTGCTGCTCCATGAACACACATTATTCCACCAAGACGCTCCAGTGCCACACCATGACCACACACAAGTCCCTCTCTCAGTCCCAGTGGGGTGAGACAGTTCCTTCATGCCCCTTTCACCACGCCCCATGTCACATCACCCATCCCTGGATTCAGCCTCCAGCACCCCCACCCCAGCCCGCCAGACCCGCCACGGTGACAGCGTTGAGAAGGAAAATTCAACCAAGGGCAAATCCCCAGACACAAAGACAGTGGAGACAAAGGAATGGGGCTGGAATGACTCATCCCAGGCACCCCAACCACCGCCAGCGCCGGTCCTGACCCTGGAGCAGCCGCAGGGCCGGAGCCGCGCTGGGATCAGGGGAAGGGAGGGCTCACGGGGAGGGAGGGCTCACCTTTGCGAGCGATCCGGACACAGTTCAGCCGAGTTTCCTGTGGGGCAGAAAGGAGGTCAGTGCTGGGTGAGCATCCCATGGCCCCACTCCCGCCCCGAGCGAGGCTGGGTGGGCACGGGGCTGCTCCGTCGGCAACCCCAAACCGAGGGAGGCTGCGGGGGATTTGTGCTGCAGCGCCCACGGAGCTCCTGGGCACCCACATCCCAAGAGGTGCTGCGGAATCATCCGTCCCCAGCATTTCCAGGTTTAGCTGAAGCTGCTGCTCTTGGCACAGAGGGGATGGCAAAGCTCAGGAGCGTGGGAGGGCCCAGCAGACGCAGCCAAGCCACATGTCACCCATGTGTCACCCATGTGTCACCAGCCACAGCTAAAACATTCCCAGGTTGTCATCCGGAGCTTCATGGGGTTTTTCTTCCATCAGACAAAGTTTCAAGCCCCACTCCTGGTGCTCTGCACCTGCTGCCAAGGTTGCCATGAGGTTCCAGCTCAAGTCTCCAACAGTTTTAACGTTTGCAATTCGGGGATGGGTTCAGCTAAAATATTCCATTTTTCCATGTATCCAAGTTCTGTTGCAGAATAAAAAGCACCACTTGGGCAGGATTGCCTTCTCCAAGCATCCTCCAGTCTCTCAGGACACCAGGCACCAACGCTGCTCCATCCACCCCTGGCCCAAGACCTGCCCGTGCCACCTGCCCAGGGCAGGGCCAGCTCCAGCACTGCTCTCCCCTGGGTCTCCAGCTTTTGCTTCTGCTTTGTCCAGCACAAAAACCATGAAAAACCCCAGCTACGATCCAGCATTTTTCCACCATCTGACGGCAGCTGGGACAGATCCATTGCCTCCCAGCAGGAACGTTGTAACACAGCATCAGCCACCAGTGATTATCCAGCGGTGCCGAGTGAGCCAGAGCCGGGATCCTCCCGTCCTTCCTTGCCGGCTCCAATTACAGCGCAGCGAGGCGTGAACGACCCCGGAGCCGAGGGCAGGACTCGGTAACCGAGATGAGCAGGAGGAGGATGCTCCCGCGGGTGGGACAGGAGCTGCCGGAGCCGGTGACGCCGAGAAGGGTCCCCACAGGGTGCTGGGGTCCCGCCGGTGACTCGGAGCAATCCGAGCATTCCTGACTCAGGGGCTGCAGCTCCGCAGAGGGAACCGGCAGCAGCCGGGAGCTCCCAGGGGTTCCCTGGGGCTGGGATCGGCCGTCCTGCAGCAGCGGGTGTGACACACAGCTCTGGCTGCCCAAACCCCAGCCCAGGAGCAGCCCCAGGAGCGGGACCACCCCTGCACCGGTGCTTGCTGGGGGTCCCTGCTGTGGGTGGGGCTGCTCCACCTCAGCATCGGCACCGGGATGGGCACAGGCACCACCCAGGGGTTCTGGAGGACACCCAGCCATGATCCCCATGTGCCAAAAGGGTGGCCTGCAGCACCACCTGCCCCCTGGCAGGACACCAGACGGTGACCCAAGGGAGAGGGAGCTAAAACAGTCCCACTTTTACCAACCCCCAGACCCCAGCCTGCCTTTACCTGGTCCAAAAGGCCAGGCTGGAGCGGGGGCCAGGAATACTCACCCCTTTGAGGTTGCTCATGGCCTGGAAGTAGATGAGATAGGCCTTCTTGGGCTCCAGGGGCGGGTTCCAGTAGCCGCTGTAGGTCTGGTTGTCGCCCACGGTGAAGGGCTTGGCCTCGGTGAGGCTGCTGGCAGGCAGCTCCGCCCCGAAGTAGTGCACAGAGCCACGGGACACGGCATCATCGAAGGTGAGCGGCACCGGGAAGCACTCCTGCCCCCCCAGCTCCCGCTTCAGCTTCTTGGGCCGCTCCTCCTCCACGATCACCTGGTAGGTGCTGCCCAGGGCCAGGCATGGGTTAGCTCTGGGAAGAATGGTCCTGCCCTTCCCTGGACCTGATGCCTTAGGTTTTAACTTTTCAGTGTTCCCTGCCCTGCCCTGCCCAGGGTCACTCTGCAGTTCCCTGGAGCTCGTTCAGTGCTGTTCTCTCATGCTCACACACACACAACAAAGCCTCTCCAGCTCTCCAAGGACACCCAGACCCTCCTAGGCCCAACAACTGCAAACCACAATCTTGGCGACAGGGGGGCAAGCTTGGGCAAATTCCATCCTTGCCTGGCTCCTGCTTGGGGAATTGATGCTGAGATCCAAGTGGGAAGAACTCGGGAGCTGTCCTTGTCCATGTTGGGATGCACTGAGGCAGGAGCCTCTGGAGCCCAGAGTGTACCTCTGAAGGCCTTTCCAATCAATCCCTCCTTGATTCCTTTATTCCTGCCTGGGCTCTGTTTCTAGGGAGCCATTTAAGGCATCAGACCCCGCTGTGCCCACCCCGTTTTGGGGTCTCACCCTCCCACAGCCCCGACCTACCTGATGGGAGCCCCTCTGCCCTGCGCCGGCCGCAGCAGCACTGTGATGGTGCTCTCGGACTCGCTCAGCGGCGATGGCATGTCCCCGTAGTCGAAGGTGGGAGCTGCAATGGGAGCAGGGGTGAGTCCCGGGGCTCCCCTGGCTTGGGGGGAGAACTGAGGCACGAGAAGCTTAGCCTGGGGCAAGGCATCACCCAGCAGTGTGACACAAATTATTGCAAATAAAGGAAACCCCTCCCCGTCCCAAACAAGTGCCAGAGCCCAGAGCAGGCCCCGGTGTGCACAAGGGGGTTCCCAATGCCAGCCTGGCAGAGGGCAGGAAACGAGAGCAGGATCCAACCTCGACAGGACCCGAATGCTCCAGCCCTGAGATGTCCCCGAGGACAGCAGCACTCAGAGTCACAGGCACAGTGTCAGCTTCCCCTGCCCTGGGGCAGAAACACACCTGAGCCAGCACAGCAGCACCCCCAGAACAAGGTGGGGGACCCCCCTCCTGCCTAGCACAGCCTCGTGGCTCCCCAACCATCTCTGGCAGCCACTGGGGTCTGGCTGGAGCCACTGTGTTCCAGGGCCCTGTTCACACTCAGCTCAGGCTTGCTGCTGCAGTTCATGCGACACCGGGACATGAGCAAAGAGCCCCAAGCGCTGCACAGCTCATTAACAAAGCCCAATTAATCCCTGGCTCGTACACTGAGAGCTCAGACAGCACCAGCCACCAGCACTGGGCTGGCCAGGCTCCCCAGACAGGGACCCACAGGTCTGGGGACTGCCCGGGGCTCCCAGCCCAGCTGCCACCACCAAGAGCATCTTTCTACAGCAGCATCCAGCCACCAAAACCACAGCAGTGAGCCAGAGGCTCCACAGGATACCTGAGTGGGAGAGAAGTCCCTGATGCCTCAGCTTTTAACTTTTGTATTTTCCCAACCCTGCCCTGCCCAGTGTCACTCTGCAGTTCCCTGGAGCTCGTTCAGTGCTGCTCTCTCATGCTCACACACACACAACAAAGCCTCTCCAGCTCTCCAAGGACACCCAGACCCTCCTAGGCCCAACAACTGCAAACCACAATCTTGGCGACAGGGGGGCAAGCTTGGGCAAATTCCATCCTTGCCTGGCTCCTGCTTGGGGAATTGATGCTGAGATCCAAGTGGGAAGAACTCGGGAGCTGTCCTTGTCCATGTTGGGATGCACTGAGGCAGGAGCCTCTGGAGCCCAGAGTGTACCTCTGAAGGCCTTTCCAATCAATGCCTCCTTGATTCCTTTATTCCTGCCTGGGCTCTGTTTCTAAGGAGCCATTTAAGGCATCACCCCAGCAGCAGGAATGCAGTGGGAACCCTACCGGAGATGTTGGTGGTGATCTCGGTGAGCGCTGTCTGCCCGAAGCCCTTGCCGGTGCGGGCCCGCACTGAGAACAGGTATGTGGTGCCGGGGTGGAGGTTGGAGAACACGTGGTAGGTCTCGTTGCGCAGCTTGGACACCGTGCGCCGCGGGCCTGGCACGTTCACCGCGGGGTCCGAGGACTCGATGCTCTGGTAGCTGATCTGCAGGGACAGGGCACAGCATCACCCACAGCTGGGGGACAGGGGACAGAGCCCGGATTCGGGTGAAGAAGGGATGGAAGCCGTTAATTCTAAGGAGGGAATGGTCACAGGGCCGCCTGGAGGCAGCCAGGGACTTTCTGAGGGGAAACAAAAGCAGAGGTTCACTGGAAAAGCCAAAGGGCTCGAGGGCAGCAGCAGCCACCTCTAATCCCCATGGCCGATGGCAGAGGTGGTCCCAGACCCTCCAACGCCCCTCAAGAGGCCCCTCCCATGTCCCCCCGGTGCCACAGTGGCCAGGATGTACCTCGTACTGCGTGATGAGGCCATTGGGCTCCACGGGTTCCTCCCACTTCAGGAATATCATGTCCTCCAGCGGGGTGAAGGTGAGGGACTCGGAGGCGATGCCACCAGGCACTGGGGAGGGAAAGGGGACACGCTTGGATGGAGCAGGAAACCAGTCTGGAAGGAGAAATCCTGCAGGAAACCCCTCAGGGTGGCTGTGGCAGTCGTGCCCCCTTGATGCCTTAGGGTTTAACTTTTCTACGTTCTCAACCCTGCCCTGCCCAGTGTCACTCTGCAGTTCCCTGGAGCTCGTTCAGTGCTGTTCTCTCATGCTCACACACACACAACAAAGCCTCTCCAGCTCTCCAAGGACACCCAGCCCCTCCTAGGCCCAACAACTGCAAACCACAATCTTGGGGACAGGGGGGCAAGCTTGGGCAAATTCCATCCTTGCCTGGCTTCTGCTTGGGGAATTGATGCTGAGATCCAAGTGGGAAGAACTCGGGCGCTGTCCTTGTCCATGTTGGGATGCACTGAGGCAGGAGCCTCTGGAGCCCAGAGTGTACCTCTGAAGGCCTTTCCAATCAATCCCTCCTTTATTCCTTTATTCCTGTCTGGACTCTGTTTCTGGGGAGCCATTTCAGGCATCACTGTGACCCAGCCACTGCATTCCCTCTGCTGTGTCACCCACCTCCAGCCTGTGCCACCTCCGGACGGGGCTGGTGGCTCCCCAGGGAGATGCCCACGGTACTGACACTCCCGGACCTGCTGGTGACACTTTCCATGGGAGGGGGAGGTCCCCGCCCCAGCACAAACCCCCCAGGTACCACTGCCAGCACCCCAGCCCGGGCACCAGCAGCAGCCCGAGCTTCCCAGCGCAAGGAAAATAAATAAATTCCCTTTTCCCACACATCCCAAATTCCCTGGAACCACCAGCATCCTGTGGAGACACTGCCAGCGAGCAGCAACATCCTCACGTGCAGAAGGGCTCGGCGTGCCCCGGCCTCCCCTCTAATTAACACCAGCGCAATAATAACTGTAATCAGTGACGGCGATCGGCGGCGCCGGGATCAATATCCGCTCCTTTGTGATGGATTTCTCCGCCCGAGGCGGTCAGCGAGGGCAGGCGGCGGCTCGGGAAGGCATCGGCAGCATCTCCCACCCCCAAACCTGGCAGGGGGACAGCAGCTCTGCCCCTGCTTGGCTCTTTCCGCAGCTTTTGTTCGGGTGCAATTACGGGGCCGGGAGAGAGGGATCGCCTCCCGCGCTTCCCACCGTGCAAACGCGCCGTTTCCACCTGATTTACAAGTTAATTTAATCAGAGGCACCGTGTCCTACACGAGTACACAGGCGCTTATTAAATTCGGGGAGAATTACGGAAACCTGTAGGGCAGGAAAGTGTGCACCTACAGAGCCTGGGTTTTTAATATACAGAACCTACACTATACATAATTATACATTATTTTCTATTATTATACATAGCCTGCATTACACCGACAATTACATCTTATTTTCTGCTATTATATGTTGTATCATCAACAGGATATTGATGGGATATATCAATATAGGATATTTTCTGTATTATCTCGATATTGTAACATATACAGCCTATATATTCACACCTATAAGTACAGGTGTTGTGCTCCCATGCCAGGCTGAGAGGATGCCCACGACAGCTCCCAGGTGTGCTCTGCTATCCATGCCTGCACACATATATTTATTTATGGAACTGTAGGTATTTATCCTGGCGGCACAGCAGGCACCCTGCCTGCCTGGGGGGAACGTGCTCCCCTCAGCACCAGCACGCTGCAGGGATGTTTCTGCAACTCCTGCAGCACCAGCACGCTGCAGGGATGTTTCTGCAACTCCTGCAGCACCAGCACCCTGCAGGGATGTTTCTGCAGCTCCTGCATCACCAGCACGCTGCAGGGATGTTTGTGCAGCTCCTGCAGCACCAGCGCGCTGCAGGGATGTTTCTGCAGCTCCTGCATCACCAGCACACTGCAGGGATGTTTCTGCAACTCCTGCAGCACCAGCACCCTGCAGGGACATTTTCTGCAGCTCCTGCAGAACCAGCACGCTGCAGGGATGTTTCTGCAGCTCCTGCATCACCAGCAAGCTGCAGGGATGTTTCTGCAACTCCTGCAGCACCAGCACCCTGCAGGGACATTTTCTGCAGCTCCTGCAGCACCAGTAAGCTGCAGGGATGTTTGTGCAACTCCTGCAGCACCAGCACGCTGCAGGGATGTTTCCATAGCTCCCTGGCACTGGATTCCATCGTTTCATGCACACTCAGAACAGGCTCCAGCCGCGGGTCCGCAGAGGGCACCGAAGCACCAGCTGGACACCCCAGGGCTGCAGGACACCTCCCTCGGTGCCCACACGCCCAGCACGGCTTTGCCCAGGGTCCAAGAGAGATGCTGTGAACAACAGCCTTGGTTTGGCCCAGTTCCTTGGATTTTCCAGCCCAAAACCAGGGCTTCCCACTCGGGATGGGGAGGTGCATCTTTGCAGCCCTAGAGATTCTGCTGCCAAAACCAGCCTTGTGCCAAAATAAACCACAATTAAGGGTCCTACCATTAACGAGCCTTCAGCACCTTGGTTTACTTGCACGGGCAGCTGCTCATCCCCAGTTCTAGGAGCTCAAATCCTCATCATCCTCCCAGGCAGGCAGGGAGATGCTGGGCCAGGCACGTGAGGAGTATCTGCCATATATCCGTGAGGATATCTGTAGATCCATCTCCAAAAGCCCGAATGCATACACAGCCTCCAGTTCAATCCAAGGGAGAAGCCACCAGCCCCAGTTAATTGAGGCACAGAGAAAAGCAGCTGGAGTGATAAGAGTACAGCCAAAAGACATCTGGAGCTCCTGTATTAATATTCCATAAGCAAGCAGCTGGAGCAGTCACGGCCCAGTGAGAACAACTGGAGCAATTACAGCTGGAAAAGAAACCTCTGGCAGGGTGGAGCTGGGTGCCCCCCAGGGCTCGGGGCTGGGCATATGGAAGGTGCTGGGGTGCAGAGGAAGGTGCTGGATTTTGGCTTTGGAGATGAAAAAGGACCTGGAGACACTTCCAGCTCCACTCCAGATCTTCAGGTTTTGCTTTCCAGCCTGGGAAAGAGGAGCGAGCACTGCACACACAGCAGCACATCCTGTGCAGGGGAATTCCAGGGCAGGCTTCTCCTCGGGGCCCTCCAGGGCTCTGGAGCCAGCTCAGTCCTTTGCAATTACCATTTCCTCCGCTTTAATTGCCGATTCTTGTTGCTAAAATGTGCTCTGGAGATTAACTCCATTCTTGCTTGACAGACGACTCCATGAGAGCCAGGGATGCTCGGGCCAGGCTCAGCACTCAGGAGAGGGACAGGCAGCCCTGGACATGGCCTGTCACCGATGGTGGCATGGACACACGGAGCCAGCTCTGTCCTGCAGCTCCTGCTGTATCTGCTGGGTCTCCAGAGTGACCCAGGCACTGCTGATGGACAGCTGGGGCGAGGGGCAGGCCAGGCCAGACCTGGGAGACCTCTGCAGCAGCCTCAGCTTGAGCAGATCCTCAGGGAAGGGCTGGGCCAGAGCAAGATATTCCAAAACCAAGATGTCCTGGAGCGAAGCTGGAGCCTCCAGCGAGGATGTCCTCCCGCTCAGGTGACAGAGAACCCAGAGCAGGGCACGGCCAGAACAGGGGGAAAACAGCACCAAAGCTGCTGCCAAACACCAGTGCCTTATCACTGCAGAGCTCTCTGCACAAACCACCAGGGCAGAGCAGCAGGGAAGCCGAGACAAGCCACCCCTGCCCTGGTGAGCAGCACCTTCCCAGAAACGCAACAGCACCAAATCCATCGGCAACCACGCAGAGAGAAGATGTTACCTGAGTGCCAAGCATTAATTGCTCTAATTGCTGTTATTATGGCTGCCAGGCTGTGGTTCCCAATAACGGGTGAGCGAGGATGACTCGTGCTGAGAGGAGCTGGCTATGAGCCAACCCTCACACCTCCACTGGACCAGCCATGGGTAAAGCTCCACTCCAAGGAAGAGGGCAGGGTGTCTGCAGTGCCATCCCCATCCAGCCCCTGACCCCCCCAGGCATCTCCCTTCCACCGCCCCCTCCTCTCACCTCCTCTTGCACAGCTCTGGGCCTGCAAGATCCTTTTCACCTCCCCCTTGGCTCAGGAAATATTCCCCTCGCGCCCAGGGGCCGAGAGCCAGGGATGCACCCCGGGGAGTTCCAGTTTGGGGAGGATGAGCCTCCCCGAGCAGACTCACCATCCTCATCGGTCTGGAATGTCACCTCCTTGCCCTCCTTGCGCCCCTCGGGGTTGGCGAGGATGAGCTTGACGTGGATGTTCCTGTAGGGCAGCAGGTTTTTGATGGTGTAGCGGTTGGCGTTGCGCTCCATCTTCACACACTCCTGGAAGGTCTGGTTGTGGCCGCTGCCCACCAGGTACCGGTAGCACAGGGACACGGTGTAGGTGTGGCAGCGAGTCAGGTTGTAGCCCAGCGGCTCCCACTGCAGCGTCAGCTGCCTGGACTGGATCTCGGAGAAGGCCAGGCCTTTGGGGGCCCGCATGGGCTCTGAGGGGGAAGAGAGACGGGGAGAGGTGAGAGAGGAAAGGAAACATCTTGCAGATTTATGTGTCTTGTCAGGGAAAACCCTTTGGCAGCACAGGGACAAAAGGGATGAGTGCAGAGAGCAGCCCTGATGGCAGAACTGGGACCAGCCCCGTGCAGGATGCTGCTGCCCTGCAGACAGGGCTGGGGACGTTACTGGGGACATCTCTCAGCCACCAACCCTGCAGGGACAGCAGCCCCCAGGGCTCATCCTTCCCTGCAGAGGGGAGGCTGGGCACCAGCCCCACGAGCACCCCCAGACAACCAGAGAAAGTTGCCCATGCTACAGGAGCCCTCGTGCTGCCACCAAGCCCAAGTCAGGAGCTCGAGATGAGAGAGACCAAGTGCCATCAGTGGGAGGGAGTTTAATCAGCTCTAATTGGCGTGATTGAGAGAAGTTAACGAGGGGACTCTGCCAAGGCACAGACACAGACACACACGGGTGCCTGGGGCTGACTGCTCTCCTCACCACGGGGAGCAGGGAGGGCTCGGGATGCCGGGAGAGCCCCCCCAGGTGGGACCCACCTGCGCACTTGGTGCGGCTGACGAGGGGCGGCCCCGGTTTGCCGGTGCCCCCCTCGCCGGGCCGGGTGAGCAGCACGCTGATCTCGTACTCCGTGTCGGGGTCCAGGTGCCAGAGCTTGTAGGTCTGCATGTTGACGGCGTGCACCTCCGACCAGGGCCCCGAGGTCATGCGGTACTCGATCTCCTTGCGCACGATGGGGCCGTCGCCGATGATGGAGTTGGTGTTGAGCTGGATGATGAGGTAGGTGGAGCCGGCCCGGAGCAGCTGGGGGGGGGCGATGGGGGTGGGGGGCTCTGGAAGAGAGCGCAGAAGGGGCTGAGCCATCCCCGGAGCCAGGCCAGTGCTGGCACCACCATGGCCAGCAAGGCTTCCTTTTACTGTTTACAAGCTGTAGTTGACATATTTCCGATGTCTCTCCCCACACCAACCCTCCACAGTCAGGCTGCAGAAGAGAACCTTTGGGGTGACCTAAGTGCCCTAAGTTCCAGTATCTGAAGGGGCTACAAAGAGATGGAGAGGGACTATTTACCAGAGCATGAAGTGGCAGGGCAAGGGGGAATGGCTTCACACTGACAGAGGTGGGTTCAGATCGGGCATTAGGAAAAGATTCTTCCCTGTGAGGGTGGGCAGGCCCTGGCACAGGGTGCTCAGAGCAGCTGCCCCTGGATCCCTGGCAATGTCCAAGGCCAGGCTGGAGAGGGCTCTGAGCAAGTGGGGACAGTGGGAGGTGTCCCTGGTGGGACCGGATGAGCTTTAAGGTGTCCCTTCCCACCCAAACCGTTCTGGGATTTGTGCTGCAGGGCACAGATCAAACTTGGATTCCCCTTGCAGAGGATGTGGGAGTCACCCAAGCACAGGAAAGCACCACCCAGTCTTCAAACTTCAGTCTGTGCCCATGCCTTCCATCACTTTCAGTAAGGCTTTAAGAGCTGCAATAGGGTTTCATCTGATCAAACCTTAATTATCTTTATAAGTCACACAGCCCAGCGTGGTGCCGTACAGTTTCACCATAATTAATTAATTCCCACCTACTGCAATCAAAAATAAATTATCCAAGGCCACCAGGAAAGGGAGTTTCTGGTTTCATGCTGCACAGTCCACGTGTAGCAACTCGTCCACGGTGAGAAACCTCCGTCCCAGTGTCCCGGGCATCCCCACCTTCCCTGCCCAGCGGGACAGGAGCGGCCCCTGCACGGCCTGGGCTGGGCCAGGGCAGCTCACCCACCTTTGACGATGAGCTCGGCGAAGTTGGAGACGCCGGCACCGCGGGCAGACTGAGTGACACAGCGGTACAGGTCCTGCTCCGCCCGGGACACTGCCTCCAGCTGGAACGTGGCCAGGAAGCGCCGGTGGCTGATGTGCTTCACCGAGGCCGCAGGGACCAGCTCGCCGCTCTGCCTCTGCCCACGGGAGAGATGTGGCGTCACGGGGGCACCCGGAGCCACCGAGGGCAGCCCCAAATGCTTAAAAGCAGGAGGATTGGCCTCCTCCCACCGTGCCCAGCGGGGTTTCTCCCACAGGAAAGCCGTGCATGGGATCGGCTGGGGTGGTTCTGCCACCATTGATGCCTGAGGATTTACCTTTTCTATGTTCCCAGCCCTGCCCTGCCCAGTGTCACTCTGCAGTTCCCTGGAGCTCGTTCAGTGCTGTTCTCTCATGCTCACACACACACAACAAAGCCTCTCCAGCTCTCCAAGGACACCCAGACCCTCCTAGGCCCAACAACTGCAAACCACAATCTTGGGGACAGGGGTGCAAGCTTGGGCAAATTCCATCCTTGCCTGGCTTCTGCTTGGGGAATTGATGCTGAGATCCAAGTGGGAAGAACTCGGGAGCTGTCCTTGTCCATGTTGGGATGCACTGAGGCAGGAGCCTCTGGAGCCCAGAGTGTACCTCTGAAGGCCTTTCCAACCAATCCCTCCTTGATTCCTTTATTCCTGCCTGGGCTCTGTTTCTAGGGAGCCATTTAAGGCATCACCACCACTCCTCACCTGCATGAGGAAGCGCTCGGCCTCAGCGGCCTTGCCGGCGGCCACGCACTGGAAAGTGGCATTTTGTCCTGCGTTCACCTCCACGTCACCCAGGCGGGAGAAATGAGGAGCTTTCGCTGCCCAGGACAAAGCAAGAGGTGAGGGAGCACCTGAGGCACCCAGGGCAGCACTGCTGCAAAATCCCCTCCACACCCAGAACCCCCCCAGGATGTCTCAGCTGAGCTGAGCTCCGGACAGGCCTGGTCCCCACCGTCCCAGCCCAGCTACGAGGGAGGAACGTGCTCCTGTCCCCACAGAACCAGCTGGGGTCCCAGGGAGCAATGAGCCTCCCCTCCCCACTGCCGTGCTGGTGCCAGGAATGGGACTGACAGAGGGGGAAGGTCTCCTGCCCAGCCTGGAAGAAACAGGGGGTGACCCCATGAGCCAGCATGTTGGGTTTTGGGTCCTCCCCAGCCCCTCTCGATGGGGACACTCAGGCCCTGTGTTCAGTCTGTGCTTTTCCAAGGTTTTATAAAAACCAGAGCGATGTTGGAGCTGATGGGGATGGGGATGGAGGTGCAGATGGAGCTCCACCAGCCCAGGTGACATCAGGACACCCAGGAGCCACCAGGCTGCAGCCTGGCACCAGTCCCTCCGCTCCCCCAGTCCATCCCAATGGACAGAAGCTTTGAGCCCTGCTGCCCTGCCCAGCCCAGCCCAGCCCAGCCCAGCTCCCATCCCGTGGCACTCACAGCACGGATAATTCAGGAGCAGGATGTCATCCAGGCCCAGGTACCCCCTGCGCTCGCTGGACACCACCGCCTCGAAGAGCACCTGCGGCACCAAACAGGGGTCACCCGTGGCCGGGGGGTCCGGGCCGGGGCCGGGGGCTGCTGGGGCTCACCTGGTACTCGCTGGGCCAGAAGAGGCTGACGGCCAGCTCGGCCTGGTGCCACTGGCGGCCGTGCGAGCCGGACGC